>JASDQU010739864.1:77881-100833 GCA_032191745.1 Picea mariana
TGTTGTTGGTTATTTGGTTAATTTCATCAAGATTCCCAATTAAAATTCTATGGATTAGGTATAGTAATTTATGCCAAAAAGTTTATTAGAGATGTCAATTAGCAAACTATAAAAGCATCCATTGGTTTCTTGCAAGAGTGTCCTTGGAATTTTTTTGTTTTAAATGATAAATATAAATTTACTTTATAATTAATCATAATACATGGTATACAACTAGCTCCAACTTATATATTTATATATACCCAATATTTAGTGGGGGAGTTAAGACATCCAATTTAAGCAATTTTGTATATAGGAGTAGGATTGGTTAAGTAACTATTAAAAGAGAATTTTGATGATGATGATTGTTACCATTCACTAGACCACCTTTCACTTATTGAAACTTTAAGAAAAATGATAAAAAATTAATTAATTTTCTTTAATATTTAGTTTTTGTGATATAACAGATTGGAGAGAAGATTTCCTAAATCTCCATAGTTTTTGTGAGTTAATATGTTATGAATATTGTTAGTGTTACAAATATTTTCAAATTGAGATTTAATTTGGGTATATGCAGGTGTTAGTATCACAAAGATGACATATGATTTCATTATGTGACACATTAGGATTTGTCTAACACCCTATTTCACTATGGAGATTTTGAGAGCTCGTTCTTAGTTTAGAAATGTTCATATTCTTCTTTAAGATAGAGATGAATTCCTCTTATATTCTCCAATGGCATAACCAATAATTAGCATTTTTATGACATCCTCTATTAAGTTACAAATTCCTCTTGTCTTTCATGTTACATATGTTATTATTGTATATTATTTACCTAGTCATAGCCTACTCTCAATGGGTGAAAGACCAATTTTTAAGAGAATGATTAGAAAATGGAAAAATACCCATCATTACAGTAGGCATTAATGTATTGCTCAAATTATAACACTTAAACTTAATACTATACAATTAAATGTGATACTAAAATACTTTAAACCATATTAATATTGATAATATTAAATTTTACATATCTACCAAGTTTTAAGATAAGAACTAGAATGTCAATGGATCATTAATAAGAACAAACTCAAATACTACAAATATTTTATAAATTCTAAATTTCTAATTTGGTTGATAAAAAATAGTTTCCCGACATTTTAATCTTAAAGAACAAAATGAATATTGCCAAAATCATAACCGATGCTCATCAATTCCATGAAATTGGTAGTTGGACTAACCCTAAAAGACATTGTGATAGTTGAATTTGTAAAAATTTTCATATAAAGGAGGATGAGGATTAGCACCATTTTATTAACATGCCCCACCCTTAATACTATAAGGAATTACCTTCCCAATTTTCATACATTATCTACTCTTTATATTCTCTTTGTTATTAAAACATGAATGTGGGGTGAGATCAATCTAATGATGGTTTCTCATGACTCGTTAATGGAAATGAAAACATGGAAAATCAACAATATGTTAACTTGGAGGGATGAGTTGAAGTACTTTCACAATGAATTTGAATATGGTGTAAAAATATGAAATGTAGGAAATTGAATTCCCTTTCACAAATTTATTTTTTATTTATAGAATTTGTGTATGACTTTGCAAAATTTGACTTTTTTCTAAAACTGGTATGCTATTTTTCATGCAAAATATAATGCATATATTCATGTCAGTGGAGGTATTGAGTACCTAAATGATACAATTTCCCTAAAAAATTTGTACAATTGTAAAGAATACATCATGTGCATGACTATTTTTTCAATATTTATAATGTGAATATAATACATACATACATACATACATACATACATACATACATACATACATACATACATATATACATATATATATATATATATATATATATATATATATATATATATATATATAAGCAATTGTATCCTTGAAATAACAAGGCCATGCTTTAGTGCACCGTATGAGAGTCTTAACATCATCAATTAAAAAAAATAAAATTATATTGTAGGATCTTGAATTGTACTAATGCAATGTATAATTGTTTTTAAAAATGGGTAAGACATTACAAATATACAGTAGGTTGTATATATTTTAATATTATGATATTTTCAAGACATATAAATAAATTAAAAACATTAGTTTTAAAAAAATTGTATATTTGAAATTTGCATAGTCAACTCTATGTGTGTGTAGTTTCATTAAAGTTGTATTTGTGTAGCCTATAATGTGAAAATTATAGATATTGATAGATGTTTAGAAAAATGGAGGTTTCAATGTATTTTCATCTCAAACCAACAAGTTTGTCACTCCAAACAAAATTTGAAGAAACCAAGTCAGAAAACATATTTTAAATGTGTTAATCCTACCCAAAATATTTGTATGAAAGGAATGCACATTCGTTATAAAGTGTGCATACATTTTGGAGAACATGTGGATTCTAGAGAGCATGTGCACTTCTAAAGTGCACATGCATTCATAAAGTGTCTTTGTGTTCCTAAAACATGTGTGAATTCCTAAATCAAATACCCATTTGTAAATCATGCACACTTTCTAGCATGTGTGCATTCCTATATTGTGCACGTGTTATTGTGACTATTTTCTTCCCCAAGTATATCCTTCACCTCCAAATGGGGATATTAGTGACATTAGGAGAATTTGAGCAATAAGTATGGGTACCAAGGTCATTGATGTTGTAAGCGAGGGAAACTTGGGCCTTATGTTGTAGAGGTTGTTTCTAACTATCAAGGTCCTAGACCAACACTCAAGTGATGACAATTTATCTTTAGGCCTAAAAAATATATTTCAGATCTCAAGAGCCATCAACGAGTCCTCAAACCACCACATATGACCTCTCTATGGGATATGTGTCCTTTGAGTTGCAATGTTGACAACAGTAGAAGGTTTTGAGCACCAAGTATGGGTCATGGGGTGTTAGACATTGCCAAGGGAAGAAAATTGAGAGTTGTGACCTAAAGTAGGATTCAAGGCATCCAAATCCAATAATATCACCTCAAAGAACACATAATATCTTGAGAGTATCATCTACCTCTTAACTAGGATATGGGAAACATTAGAAATTTTTGAGATCTAGGTTTGAGTCTTGTTATCTTAACCATGGTTGGGAGAGAAAACTTAGGCTTCCATCCCTAAAGGCATCATCTAAGTATGAAAGGACATGAGAGAGGAATTCAACCACCAAAAAAAACTTTTTTATGAATATTTTTCCTTTAAGAGGGGATATGGGCTCTATTAGAAGGATTTTAGCACTAGATTTGGGTCAGAGTGCCTTGAACACATGATCGAGGGAGGAGACACTAGTTTTAGTACCTAAATAAATATTCGACATCTAAGGCCAATAATGTCACCTATAACATGGGTTTTAGGGAACTAACCATGGATAGGGGAGGAAACATGAAACTTATTCTCTAAACAAATCTTCTAGCCATATAGGTCCAAGAATGATGCCTTGAACAACCACATATGATTTCTTGAGGGTATCCTTGGCCTATGATTGGAGATGTCGATTCCACTGTATGATTTTGAGTAGTTGATATGTGTCCTAGGGCCCTGTAAATGATCTAGGGAAGAAATCCATCAATTAGGTACTAAATAAATCTATGAGGCATATAGAGTCATGAAGAATGTCTTGAAGGACCACACATGACCCATGGAGGGTATCCTTGGCCTATAATAAAGGATGTAAGTTTCCTCACAAGGTTTTGAGCATTATGTATTTTTATGAATGCCTTGATATCATCTAGGGGGACACCCAATCCTTATTTCAAGTACAAATATTGATCTTCCCAAGAAGGTGATCTATAGGAGAAGGTGACCACATAATCCATGATCAAGATTCTGACCAAAAAATCCTCAGGGGCGCAAATCTTAACAGGGGCACAACATTGTTTTGGGTGAACAAGTAATGGGGATCCAAACCGGGATGATCCGAGAGTGGCCAAGAGGCTTTGGGTATCTCAGAGTGACCTTCGGGGATCAGTGGGAGAAACACAGTGAAACCATAAAAGAGGGTGCACTCACTTCATGCCGAAAAAGAAGAAACCAGTAAGGGCGCAAACCTTAGTTGGTGCGCCCTCCCTTATGCCTCTGAAAACTTGAAGGAAACGATTTTCTCCCTGAGAGAGTGGTTAGATAGTGGGATAAGCTTGATCTCAGAGGTGGAAGCACGAGAAAAAGAGTCACCAGGAGGCAGCCATGAAGGAAGGCGCACTGGTTATTCTTCAAAAATCCTAAAAATGAAATTTTCGTGAATATAAAATGAAAACTCAGAAAATAAAACAACCGAGACACATAGCTTCAAAAGAAAAGGTAAGAATCCTTTATTTGAGTCCTGATTCACCTTATATACCGAGGGAAACATTTATTTACATATATTTAATTAATCATCAAAAATTGAAGATGTGTTTCACCTAGGTGATTGACTTGTGCGCCCTAGGTGGGAGTTCCCCTAGGTCGCCTCCTTGGCCCAATTCCTCCCTGTTTAGATCTGGAAACATCTTGACTTCCATGAGAATATGAGGAAACTTGATGTGCAATACATAAATTGTGATCCACTTTGCCTGAGCTGGAGTTTGGCCTTGGAGGGATACCATATATGAAGTGTTTGTCTAGTGTCTTATAGAGCGACTCCTGGTGTCCAATATAGTGTATTTGGCTAATGGGAGTTGGAAATCAGGAATTTTGTCCACTGGATAAGTGATGGTGACTAGTTATTCTAAGAGGGAAGGCTCAAACAACTTTAATTGATTTACATTAATGACATTATGGATTCCCAGTTGTGGTGACAGATCCAACCTATACACATTTTCTCCAATCTTGTTGAGTATGGTATACAGATCATATCTTATTGGTATAATCTTGTGATGGTGGCCTTTGAAGTGCTTCTTATCCAAGTGTAACCAAAATTGATCCCTTGGTTGAAATGACATGAAGGTTCTTTGTTTTTCATGGCACTGATTGGCATGATCTTGGGCTGCTTGGAGTGTTGTTGTTACGACACTATGGCGTTGTGCAATTTGTTGGAGAAATCGTTGAGCTAAAAGTTGTTCCTGTTGTTGATGGAAGGTACCTTAAGGAGCCCAAATCAGTGGAAGCTCAGTTGGATATGTTGGTTGGAAGCCCAAGTAGACTTCAAAAGGTGAAGAGCCTGTAGAAGAATTTGTTTCCTTGTTGTAGCTATGTTGTAGAATGCGCAAGTAATTGTCCCATTGTTTGTTGCACCCAAAGTAAGTTCGGAGAGAATGAACCAAGACTATGTTGACAACCTCTGTTTGGCCATTCGTTTGAGGATGGAATGATGTAGAAAGCTTGAGGTGGCACCCCAATAGTGCCCATATGGTCTTCCAAAATGTGTCGAGGAAGCGAGAATCTCTGTCTGAGATGATAGTACTTGGGAGGCCAAAATGGGGCCAAACATGATGGAAGTAGAGTTCCGTTGTTTGCGTTGCTGTAGTAGTCTTCGTCCATGGGATAAAAAGTTCCATTTTGCTGATGCAACATACCACTACCTAGATTGCATCATGTTTATTTTGGGTTGTTGGAAGTCCATTGAGATTGAATCCCAAGGCCAAGAAGGAAGTGACAGTGGTTGATACAACCCATGTTTCCGGTTGGATGGCTTGGATTTTGATCATAATGCACATGCTCTGATAAATTTTTCAACTTGAGGCTGCATGGAAGGCCAATGGAAATGGCATTGCAGTTGTTGTATGGTATTTTTGGTCCTGAAGTGGACCCCATAGGATGAAGCATGGGCCTCCCTGATGAGAAAGATGTGGTCTTCTGAGTGTGGAACACATAGAAAATTCAACTTGTATAGCCACCCATCCTGAATAGTGTAGTCTAGGAAGGGGGTCTGATTGATCACTGTGGGACTTTGCAAAGCTTCCCAAATATCTCAAAAGTCAGGTCCAGTAGCATATTGATCTTTCCATGTGTCATAAGTAGCACAATAGACGTCAAGAATGGAAATAACTAGAGTGGGAGGCCGTCTTAGAAAATCAACCATCTTATTAGAAGTGCCTTTCTTATATATGATGACTAAGTAAAATTGTTGAATGTAGGAGGCCCATTTAAGGTGCCTCTATTCCTGAATCTTCGATTGACAGTTGAAGAAAATCAAAGTGTGGTGGTCTGTATGAAAAATGGTTTCGTTACCCAACAAATAATGCCTCGATTGTTTGAGCGCTTGAACCAGACTGTAAAATTCCTTGTCATAGGTACTATAATTTTTCTTTTCCTTGGATAGGTTTTCATAGTGGTAAGAAATGGGGTGTCCTCCCTGTTTAAGTACAGAACCAATATCATATTGTGAGGCATCAGACTAAATCTCAAAGGGTTGGGATAGGTCCGACAAATGTAAAATAGGGGATGAGCAGAGGGCATCTTTGAGCTGAGAAAAGTGACTAGTTTCTTATTTAGTCTAGATGAATGTAGAAGAAGTAGTTGAGAGTTGATGCAAAGGTTGAGCAAGATGTGAAAAATATGGAATGAAATTACGATAGAAATTGATGCCACCTAGGAAGATTTTGAGCTCCTTAGCTGAAGAAGGTAGAGTCCATTGCTTCAATGCTTGGATGCGGGCTAGATCTGGTTGAATACCCTTTGAGATGACCACAAAGTTGAGATAGGGAACTGAATTCTGACCAAAATATGACTTCTTCGCTTTGACTTGCAACTTGTGTTCTTGGAGAATTTGGAGAACTTGTCAGACATGTTGCATGTGAGTGTCCCATGTATGACTGAAGATGAAAATGTCATCTAAGTAGATGACCACAAATCGACCCAAATGTGCTCTGAATATGTCATTGATGAGCCTCATGAAAGTGGTTGGGGTGTTGGTGAGGCCAAAAGGCATGTCTTTCCACTCAAAAAGAGCAAATTTGGTCTTGAACGTTGTTTTCTAAACATCATATGGGTTCATTCTAACTTGATGGTATCCGAATATCAAATCTAATTTAGTAAATCACTCAGTTCCTTGGAGGGTGTCAAGTAGTTCCTCAATCCAGGGTAGGGGGTAGGGGTTTTTTATTGTGGCTTTGTTCAACGCTTGGTAATTAGTGACAAGGCGCATTTCTGAGGTATCTATTTTAGGGATGAAAAATGCAACAGAAGGACAGGAAGAAGATGAAGGTTGGATGTGGCCAGAGTTGATGAGGTTGGTCAGTTGTCTTTCTATTTCCTCTATTTCTATTGGGGCCAACGGGCAAGTAGGGGTGTTAGGTAAAGCATATCTGGGGATGAGATGAATGGAATGGTCAATGTGTCTAGAGGGGGGGAGTCCCTCCAAAGGTTGAAATACCTCTACAAACTCGTGGAGGAGGAGAGTCATTTTTTCAGGAAAAAGGTGTGTGGTATTGTTTGGCATTATTTGGTGCACAAAATGGAGAGAGAAACATTGGTTTAAGTGCACATGAAAGATTTTTTCTTTGGTAGCGGGGGGTTTGGGTTTTATTACAGTTAATATATAAGTGTCGCCTTATTTGGTAATTTTGTACTGCCGGAATTTGGCTAGATAGATAGCATTTCTTTGGGTTTGGTATGGGATACCGAGCAACAAATCCACATAATCCAAGAGGGATACATCATAGATGACATTATCTTTGAATTGGCTTATGGAGAAAGTCACCAGACAAAGCTTAGAAACTAAGAGGTGAGGGCCATCCTTCCGGACCCATCCAAGTTGATAGGGTTGTGGATGTGGAGTAGTAACCAGATTAAGGAAGTTGACAAGGTCTTGAGACACCAAATTCTTCTGGCTTCCATTGTCCATAATCAGTAAAGCCAAGGCGTTTTTTATTTGGCATATATGGGTGAAGAGGGGTTGGGTGGATGAGTTTGAATATTCATGGGTCATTAGAAGCAGTGAGGGATCTAATTCTAGGATTTTCCAGAGGAACTTCTTCAGTATCTTCTACTTAGGAAGGTGCAATGAGCTCAGTGAGTAAGGTTTTGTTGGTTTTTATATTTTGGAGGATTCGATAATCTGATGAATTGTGTGAAGTAGTTTTGTGGAATGAGCACCAGGGTGTCCTTGTATTTGTATTGGGTGTGGATTTTTGAGCCTGAGGAGGTGGAAAGAGGGCTTACGGATGGGAGATGGATGGTTGAGAGGAAGGGGGGTTGGTGTAGGGACAATACTGAGGAGTACGACCTCTAGGAGAAAATTTCCTTTCTATAGCCAAATATATCTGAAATGTTTTGTCTAAAGTTGGATTTTCAAACAACTCTACTTCTAGACGGAATTGAATTTATAAACCAGCCACAAATTTTAATATGAGTACCTCTTCTAGATCTAGAATATGAAGTAAGAGGCACATCTTGTAGAATAAGTCTATGTAGCCTTGCGCTCCTTATGAAGGGATTTGTTGAAGTTGGTTCCATTTGATACATAAGGATTGCACATACCCGGGTGGGTAGAAGCGATTTCTCAAAGATTCGAAAAGTCGAGCCCAGGTTCTGGTGGGTTTAGAAGTAGAGGATTCTGGAGCATCCCCAATCTCTATCACAAATTTGGTCTTCTCTTGCTCTGTATCCCACCAAGTTTGTGCCAGTCCTTCTAATTGCAAGGAGAAAATCTAGAGATTTCTTTCCTCGATAAAGGCTAGACATGTATTGAAATAGGTGGAGAGGCTATGGATCTAAGAATTCACATTTTCTCCATTGGTTTGACCAACAAATTTGGGTAGTTGGATTTGAGTGTCCAACCGGAAGGGGTCTGGATTGTTTTGTTGTTGCATTTTGAGCAGCTCATTGAGGACAGAGGTAATATCTTGGACGAGATTTGATGTGTTGGAATCTGAGTCGACTGCCAAAATATCTTTGTGTGGAGGCATTGTGAGGCCATTTGAAGATCAAAGGTGCCCCTAGTTTGCAATGTTGAATAGAGGAGACAAAATCCTGAAGCAACGGAGATGAAACAGTCTAGAGGGAGAGATCTAAATTGTTTTAGATCTGTGGAACCCCTCTCTGTTTCAATGGAGATATGGGTTCCCTTGGGGATTATGATATCTCTTGAACTTCTTGCATTAAAATGGAAACCCTAGAATGGGCAAAATATGGACTATTTCATGAAAACCCCCAAAACAAAATTTGGCTCAATATTCAAGATCAAAAGATTTTCCATGGATCTTGAGGCTTTGATACCAATTTATCTTCCAAAGAAGGCGATATACATGAGAAGGTGACCACGTAAGCCATAATCCAAATTCTGACCAAAAACTCCTCAGGGGTGCAAATCTGAACAGGGGCGCACCATTGGTTTGGGTGACCAAGCAATGGGGATCCAAACCGGGATGATCCGAGAGTGGCCAAGAGGCTTTGGCTATCTCAGAGTGACCTCTGAGGTTCAGTGGGAGAATCATAGTGCAGCCATAGAATATGGCTCACTCACTTCATCCCAACAAAGGAGAAACCAGTAAGGGTGCAAACCCCAGTTGGTGCACCCTCTCTTTTGCCTCTAAAAACTTGAAGAAAATGATTTTCTCTCTGAGAGAGTGGCTAGCTAATGTGATAAGATTTCTCTCATAGGTGGAATAATGGAAAATGAAGTCACCATGAGGAAGCCATGAAGGAAAACGCACTGGTTATTCTTTAGAAAACCTAAAAGCAAAATTGTCGTGAATGTAAAATGCAAACTTAGAAAATGAAAAAATGAGACACATAGCTTCAGAACAAAAGGTAAGAATCCTTTATTTGAGTCCCGGTTCAACTTATATACTGAGGGAACCATTTATTTACATATATTTAATGAATCATCAAAAGTTGAAGATGTTTTGCGCCTAGGTTATTAACTT
The DNA here is from genome assembly GCA_032191745.1 of Picea mariana. Classification (NCBI taxonomy): domain Eukaryota; kingdom Viridiplantae; phylum Streptophyta; class Pinopsida; order Pinales; family Pinaceae; genus Picea; species Picea mariana. Next base: position 87,658 of record JASDQU010739864.1, read on the forward strand.
GCGCGCCCTAGGTGGGCATTCCCCTAGGTGGCCTCCTTGGCCCAAAGATTCTAGGGATTCAAGGCCAAACATGATGCCACAAAGGGATATTATAGACATGGTCATGGGAACAAAACCAAGAGTTACGCCACAAAGGGATCTTCTAGGTCCAATAATGACACCTTGAACCAACACAAATGACCAATTGCAGGAATCCTCTGCCTCTAAGTAGGTATATAGGTACCATTAGCATTTGTGAGCACTAGGTATGGGTCTTAGGGCCTTGGAGATGGAACCTTAGGTGAAAACATGGTAAGTTATATATATTTTCATCTATTGTAATAGGAACACACACATTCTTTAGAATGCATGTACACTCTTTCTTAGTTACACACATGTGTTATAAATCATGAGCACACTCCTACTTAGGAATGTGCATGTGTTCTAAAGCATGGGCATGATCTTTCTTAGGAATGCATGCATGTTCTAAAGAATGTGCACATTCCTAAAAAGTTTGATTTATCAAGTGTGCATGGTATTTTGGGGAGAACCAAAGATATAGGATTAGGAGTGAATGCATATTTATAAGAATTCACACACATTCCTATGTGTGCACATTCTTGCAGACCCTAAAGCCAAAATTTCATTCATCGACTTCTTGTGACTTCCTTTTCATCTTTGGCACATTCATTTCCATCATGTTCACAACATAGAAATAATATTTTAAAGAATATTTAATATGATCCCTCTATTATTCTGATAGGCCTTATTGGTATTAGTCACAATAAACACCATCATCATCAATAACACAAAAAATATAGCGTGAAACCCATTGATAATTCTAGATAAAAAACAAACACACATGTAAAAGTATAATGGTATTGTAGATCAATAAAATTAAGACTAATAATTCCAAGGCTTACAAGTGCATCTTCTCATCATAAGGGCAGAGTCTTCTCTATTGTTGTCAAACTCCACATGGTTGTAATTTGATTTCATAATGTAGTTGGCTAAATACCCTTGTCAAATCACCCTATCAATCGATGTTTTATTTTATATTAACATTTATTTTAGTTTTAATTGAATTATCCAACAATGTAATTGCTTGATTAGCTTAAATTTTCCACCCTATTTTCATGTCAACATATGCAGTGAATGGCAAGCCCTTTTTTTTAATCCATTCAACTTTGTTAATAATGAACTAGTTCATTCTCTTTGTCTTCTCATATTTACAATGATTGTAGAACTTCCTCTTTATTCCATGTATCAATAAACACACAATATGATACCTTTTATGATTTTAATCATCTCATCCAATTGTTTGTTTTCATGCCATCAATTTTTTGAAACATTATTTTCATTATGACATTTCTATCTTGGAATACTTACAAATTTATTGGGAGGCGCCATAGATGTTCAATTTACACACCATTCTTATTTTGTTTTCTTTTTTTTTTTAAGTTATTTACTTATATATTAATAGTTGTACAAAAAAATTACATTCTTCCCTAACTTATTGAGAATATACTTGATGATAATATCTAAGATAGACATCAAAATTTTCAAAGATGTTAATATAATACATAGGATTATATATTCTAGGAGTTATGGATATGCTTATACTAAAATTACATTTGATGGATATGATCCAAAATTGACAAAGAAAAATTATGTTATATAACATATTTTAATGTAATTATTAATCTAAATGTTTGAAATAATATACACTTAAAATGAAAATTAGGAACAAATAGAAAGACACACATTCCTTAACCTAAGAGGTTGAGTCCATAGATATGAGAGGACGATTAATATATACAAGATAATCTATGCCCGATGACTCGTTCTCTTGGTTCTAATATTGACCAACTACTTCCAATCCCATAGGATATTGACCAAGACCTCATACTTCTTGTGCATGTAGTCTAGTTTATACATTGTAGGTTTGTGTTGCATGCTCAAAGTCTCTAGGATCACATTTTGTTGAATGCATTTCTCATCTATCACTTGGGAAATCATTTATTTAGTATTCATGTGGATATCAATCTGCTTGAAGTATTTAGTATCCATCCCATCAATGAATCTAGTATATGGTACCCAATCCATTAATTTGGCATCACCATCCTCTGACAATGTGTTGTCTAATTTGTCCCTAACCTTCTTATCAATTATTTCAACCTTGGACTTGATTTATGGAGGGAATCTCTAGTGATAGTGAATTGCATCATCTGTCACTTCCTTCTCTACCTTTGTGGGCCACTTTGAGGATGAATTATTGATATAATTTTTGTAGGATTGAGGACTTCCTCCCCTCACTTTCCTAGCTAAATTGTGTACCTTGATCACATTCCTATCCATAGTTAAATACTATTTTTTTCCCTTCTCACAGACATAGTAGATAATCAGAAAGGGATAAAAATATCATCTTCAGAATATAAAGAGTTAGTATTCAAATGGTTGTTTCAAATATCAAGATTGGTGGTAAGGGGTTCACATCCTTTTTCTAATGGAGCCACTATAACTACCCTATCCCTATGCACCTTTAGTACTGTTATAAAAAGAGGATAGTAGAGAAATAATATAATACAGATGTAGAAATAAAATACAAAATATGTACAATACAATATAGACACAGATATACGTGGTTCACCCAATATGGGATACTTCCACAGAAAAATTGGTAGATGACTCCTTTATTATTATCTTGAAAATGAAGAGATACAACTTACAACACGCCCATTGTAACTTCCTCTTCTTTTCTCACAACGTCCTCTCTCAAAATACAATATTCACACTCATACATAGCTACAATACAATTACCTCATACATAAAAGAGGGTTTCCTTTTAGGGAAAAAAACCCTATGATAAATTATACCGTAATATATTCAACCTAATGATGAACAATCCAAATTGACTATGATATCATAATATTTTACAAGGAAACTTTTCCAAAAAACTTTATCTTTGGGGGCACTACCCTCAAATCCCCACTAGTGGGGCTCCATAATGTGTCGCCAACCCACTATACCCCATGGCGACAAATGGTCATAAGTTATAGTCATTGGTGTTGCTATCTAGATCATAAGTGGTCATCCACACTCCCTCATTAGCTAACCTATTTTCCAATTTTTTTTCCTTGCATTTAACATGAAATGGAATGAGAATTGGGATATGAGGAATGTACTTGGAACTCCTTCCATAGGAGATCCTTCAATTATGAGTTAACTTGTACACTAGGATCCCATTTAACAAACGTTTGAGATCATTTATTAGAATGAGAGAGTCTCCTTCAATAATGAGCTTGTTGAATCGATTGATTTATGTAATTATGTATGTGTAACTCAATATATAAATCAAAGTCGAATGTATGTTTAATACTCATACATAAATTATATATTGTTCATACAAAACATCATGTTAATTTTTCAAAAATCATTAAAAACAATAACTAGTATATTTGAAGAAAAAACATATATATAAGTTCTAAATATGATTTTTGTCTTTTCTTTTGTAAATAAAAAAGTGATATTACCTCACAAAACAGTTGTCACTATACATATCTTTTTAGTATCAGAAGCTTGCCACTTGTTCCACCAAACTAGTGGAAACGGAAACAGGTGGCATCATTTGTTCTTGTAGCTAAAATTAGAAGCCACCACTTTCTCTTCCAAACAGTTGGAAACTAGAGCAAGTGGCAGCAGAGTGTTGTGCCAATGCTATCTAGACATGCATAAAAAGCCTTATCATACATACTGGCCAAAAAAACTAAGTAGTAAGATAGGAAAACTAACAAATAGTGCCAAAAACCCCCAGTGCCTTACAGATGGAGTGTTGAAAGATGATAAACCATACACATTAGATGAACTGTTTAAACAATGGAACTTGTCCTCTGGAGTGTCATTGTTCGGAGTGAAGATAAAGGGTTTCACATAGGTTGGGCATCTCTGCTTTACTGACGTGTTCTAGAAGGCGTTGAACAACATGTCAATTATGCTACTAAGGAGGGTGTTCTTGTGGAGCTACTCCATCATGTCCCTCCTCATCTTGAATATGAGTTCCAGGTGTTACAGTGTCAAAAAGTCTGGTGAAATCGAATGTCGGTCCGTTTTTGCAGTAGGCAAAGGAGGCTCAGTCAGGCGATACGTCCATGGTATTTCATCTTGGACTATACAATTATCCTGCTCTAGGGATTCCACTATATCTGATGTAGTAATATTGGTGATGGGTTGATCAAGGGGGTCCCAAACCGTGTAGAGGAGGGTGTCTGACGGAACTGTAATTGGTTCCTTTGGGATTTTCTCCCCCACATAAACCATTGGATGCATCTTCGACTCCTTATTCCTTTGAATACATGTTTTCGAGGAATCCCACACTACTTCACAAAAGCATCCTTGCCTTACTGCATAACAATACCAAGAGGGTCCCCTCTTGGGTTTCCCTCACTCATGAGGCATGATAGAAAAGGAAAGCCAGAAGAAACAGAAGGGGAGGGCTTGTAGAGTTGGAAAACTGAGCAGAGACGAACACTAATGCAACAAAGAAATGGAATGAAACAATCCATGGCCAACCTGGTTGAAGTGGAGGAGTGTACAAGAATATGAAGTGACCTCGCAGCCTCCTCCCATACCTATCGTCATCGCTCTTCCATGGCACATTGAGGGAATTATTAAACCTGCGCAAGGGAGTTGTCCCTCCATCCCCAGAGAGTGTTTAAGTTCTTCCTCCATCCAAGAAATCAAGCTCAGGGTGGCAGTTGGCATTATTAATAACCCGTGCTGCATGTGGGATGCGTGGCACCATCTGGGCTACATGGCACCCCATCCGATAGATTTTGGGATTAAATAATATGGTAGTTAGATTTTAAATTTAAAAAATCATATTTATGTACTAGAATGTAAAATTAGATGATTTGGAGATTTTTTTATATTTGGAAACAATATATTAGAAGTTATAATGCATTTCTTGGGTTTAGAGATTTATTTATATTTTTAGTGAAGTAATTCTCATAAAAAATTCATTACTTTTTGGATTTTTTACATAAACTATCTTTTTTAGTTATTTATTAAAATATTTTCAAATAATTGTGTTTTAAGTTTATATTTAACTTTTAATAATTATGTTTTAATTTTATATAATTTTAAAATTGCATTCTTTTAAAATTAGAAATGAAATTGTATTAATATATAAACTTTGTGGTGTTGAGGCCATCAACAAATACATTTACTCTTTTTGGATTTCCCCATAAAAAAAATACATTTTAATATTTAAGACTATAGATAAAAATAGATATACTAGACTAGAGTTCTAGTCAAGTTATTCATGTAGGTTGCTTATATAATGAACTGACCCAAAATACATTTAACTTTAAAAAACATTCATACTATATTAAAATTGCACACTACCCTGATTTTCTTGATCCTCACTAGTGTTCTATATTCCCGCACCTTCGATGTCCATTGGTTCCATATTTTGAAAGATTGTCTCTACATCAATTCCTCCTCCATGAATAGATCTTTGAGTTTCTTGATGATTTGAATCAAAAGAGAGGTATTCCATCCATTATGATGTAACTAATACTCTCAACCTATCCCATTCTTCCTCGAGAGTATTTATCCAATGGTTTTGTGAAAGGAGAATGCTTGAATGATTGACACATCGAGTGACACATGAATTCTCCAATTCTTCTACCTTGGAGAAGAGAGACAATATGGCACAGTTGTTGGCCTAGGTAACTGTCTCATTTCAGTTCATGGAGGTCATCACTGTCCGTAAAATTCCAATTGAGATTGCTACTAGAATTCTCAAACTCTTTGGACAAAGGCCCTAGCACAATAACAACAAACTTGTGACAATGATGGAAATAGAACCCCCTAATTCCTATGAAATAACAAATCAAACCTACCATCTTGAAAAAACTTAGACTAGTAGAGTCAGGGGAAAGAACCCAAGCATACTTTAGAATCAAATTATCAGTAATGCAACACTAGAGAACCCCTAAGATAACCTTCCCTATCTATTGCTGAACAACAATGATATGGTCCAAAATGCCCAAATTCCATGCACCACTTCACATCCATAAGTCCACTCCTCACTGATCTTGACCCCCACTCCACCGAGATTCCTTTTTGAGACATGAATATGAGGAAATATATGCCGAAATAGTCCCAAAATACTTAAACTTTTCCATAATTTCACATTGAAATGTTGCGAGCAAAACCCACATGAGTAAATGAACGTAGGGGATCTCTAGATCTTATGATCTCCCCTCCATATACTTCACTTGTGTGGCCACATGGTACACCTATTGAATTAGACATGCATTGAATAACATTGGTTGGATGCTTTGATTTGTAATGTTATCCATAGACATTAAAATTTAGGGGATAGTGGCTTAAAACAATTCCCCATTTTCCATGAAAACTAATGTAGACCTCCTGCCCTCAGGCTGAGATTTGCATAGGATCTTCTCTAGACCACGGAAAGGGTTAACAAAATCCCTCATTTAATCCCACAAAAGATTTCTTTTTTCGCAAGTTAGGGCGCTTCGAACACCATGCCATGGCTCTTGGCAATAGCCGAAACACAAAATTTTTAATGGACTTATGGTGTAAGGCCCCTCTCCAACATGACCACAACCAAGACTAGGCGCAAATGCCTTTCATGACTCACAAACTCGCGAGTTGGAGAACCACCCCTTGTACACTCTCCTTGCGAATCCTCGACTCCAAAATCCAGCCTTTGACAAGATCTAACGACTGTATGCCTCCCTTGATCTGATGAACCACGACGTATCAGGATTTCACAAATCGGTGATCCAAGATGGTTGACCCCAAACCTCTTGTCACTCCATTCCCCAAACTCCGATATGCGAGTTTGCATGTGATATCAACAGCCCACGTTGATCCGGATTTGACGGTCACTATCCCTCTAGAGATTAAGGGTGTTGAAAAGACACTTAGTCTTAATCTCTTCATTGTTCTAAGAGATCTAATGGTTCACGGGATTTCGGCACTTCCTCCTGAAGAGATTCAACCGTCTTGTTCAACTTTTCAAGGACTTTTATCCAGATGACTTGGCGTCCTTCCCTTCTGAACTCGATTCCTGTGAAACAATTCAACCTCTGTCTCCCTTTGGAACAATTCACAGGTTCTAACCCTCCTGATCTTTCACTTGCAAAGTCAAGGCCTCCAAAAAGAGTCCCTACACACACTCATTGTGGCATTTTTCAAATAACCTCTGGTTATTTTAGATCTTCGACTCTGTTCACTCCTTGCGACAACAGTCCCTCAATTTCTCTCTTGGATTTGGTAAAATCCAAGACTTCACCCAACCTGCACACACCTTGCACAACTCTATGCTATGCTAACACTCTTGCCTATAAAGACAAAGTTTGAATCTCTTTTGAGAGTTCTGAGGTAAAACTCAAAGTCTGATTAATGCACTTCTTGCAGACCCTACACTGCACTCTTGCAGGTGTTCTCATAAAGAGAAACAACTGAAACTCATTCTCCCCTTATCCAGAATTCAAATATTCAACATAGAATCTTAGAACATACACACACATATTTGCATTGAAATAAAATGCACACAAAGAATGCAAACAAGCCCCAACATATCATTCAATAGGCGATTCCAACAGCCATAATAAACACAAAGATTGGAATGAAATATTTTCTTTCATTAATTCCAGTGCTCTCATACATGGTAAACAACTACAGCTAGAAGCCATGAAAATACTCTCTATGCTCCTTTGCATCTCTACAACTTGTGAAATCTGAATCATAATGTTACAAATGATCAAAGAGTCGAGGGTGTCTATCATCTATTTTCCCTCCTACCTCCTACACTCCTAAAACTGTCTAATCTATTATTTAAATCTACCTACTTTACATTCATTACGCATAAATGCCTCTACATTCGACAGATGAGAGAAACACTCAAGATCTGTTTACAATATCCAAAACACAAAGGCAAGTACGCTTCCCCAGCTATTACATTAATGTCTATTCATTAATATTAAAAACATTTCAAAATGTGCGTTGGTTCTTTTCTAGCTGTCTCCTTTGGTTAGGTGCATGCCTTTGGCTTTATGCGATGCTCCTGCATCATACTCCCTCACTTGAAAATTTTCATGAACTCCTGTTCATCAGTTCCTTCACTATTCATCCATGCTTTTTAATTGTTCTTTCATCCTCCCAACTGGCATCTTCAAATGGATGTCCTTTCCATTTGACCAAGTATTCAAAATACTCTTTTCTCCTAGTCTTTCTGCTAATCCTCTTGTCAATTATTCTTTCCATCTGTGGCTTTTCAACTACAGGCATTTGTTTTGTCCATTGAATCTTTTCTTGTTTATCTTCTGCTCCTTCTTCTTCATCTCTATAAGGGTACAAATCCACGACATTGAATATCGGTGAGATTCCAGCCCCATCGGGTAATTCAATCTCATATGCATTTGTCCCAAATTTCCTTTTGACCTTGAACGGTCCAATATTTTTCATCTTCAGCTTGTTGTATGTTCCCCTTGGGAACCTCTCCTTTCTCAAATGTGAAAGAATCAAATCACCAACTTTGAATTGAATTTCTCTCTTATGTTGATCTGCTCTACGCTTGTACTCTTGACTTGAACTCTACAATCTCTCCTTAATTCTGCTGTGAAGCTCCTTCATTCCTTCTGCAAAGTCCTCTGCACTAGCACTCTTGAGTTCGGTTTATTTTGAATCTTTTAATTCAGAAAATCCCCTTGGCTATATTCCATATACAATCTGGAATGGACTCTTCCCTGTGATTCTATTGAGTGAATCATTGTAAGCGAATTCCGCCTGTGGCAGAAGGTGATCCCATTGACTGTGGTGTTCAGTCACTAAGCTCCTTAATAAATCTCCCAAGCTCTTGTTCACGGCCTCTGTTTGACCATCCTTCTGAGGATGATATGATGACCTAAAATATAAATTTGTCCCCAACTTCTTCCATAAAGTCCTCTAGAAATTTCCTACGAACTTGGTATCTCAATCCAAAATGATACTCCTTGGCAAGCCATGAATTCTAATGACTTCCTTGAAAAACAGGTTCGCAATATGAGTTGCGTCACTGGTTTTCTGGCATGGTATGAAATGTGCCATCTTTGAAAATCTATCTACGACTACAAATATTGAATCATATCCCCTTTGTGTCCTTGGCAGTCCCAATATGAAATCCATTCTCACGACATCCCATGGCCTTTCCGGTATGGGTAATGGTTGGTATAACCCTGTGTTCTTCCTTTTTCCTTTCGTGTCCTAACAAATTTTGCACCTGTCCACAAATTTCTTCACATCTATCCTCATCCTTGGCCAGAAATATCATCCATTCAACTTTGAGAACATTTTTTCATGATCGAAGTGTCCAACCAATCCTCCGTTGTGCTTTTCTTTCAGCAAATTCTCCCTCATGGAGCATTTCGGAACACATAGTTGATTTCCCCTGAACAATAATCCATCCTGGATCATTTATTCAGTCCATTGGCTTTTGTTCCTGAGAATTGGATTCTCAGATGCCTCATATGCCTCTTTGAATTCTAGATCATTCCTGTACATTTCTTTGAGGTTATCAAAACCCAAAGTCTTGACTATGAATTCCTGCATAAGCAAACATTTCCTTCTCAAAGAATCAACAACTTTGTTAGCAGTTCCAGAAATATGTTTGATCACAAAAGTAAAATCCTGCATGTATTCAACCCATTTAGCATGTTTTTAGTTCAACTTCTCTCGTCGAGTCACAAATTGCAAACCGTGATTATCGTTGTACAAAACAAACTCTTTGGGAACCAAATAGTGCCTCCATTTGTTCAGCGCTTATATGACTGCATAGAAGTCTTTGTCATACGTGGATTACTTGATCTTTGCTTCATTCAAATTTTCACTGAAATACGTGAACGGCTTGTTGTCTTGGCTGAAGACCGCTCCAATGGAAAATCCACTCACGTCACACTTGACCTGGAATGTCTTGTTGAAATATGGCAAAACCAGAATTAGTTGCTCAGTGATCTTCTTCTTCAGCAGGTTGAAGCTCTTCTCCGCTTCCTCCGTCCAGTGAAAATATTTATGTCTTTTCTTGACCGTATCCATCATCGGTGCGCTAATTCCACTGAAGTTTCGGATGAATTTCCTGTAGAAGCTAGCCAAACCATGGAAGCTTCGAAATTCAAACACGCTCTTCAGCGATGGCCAATCCTTAATTGCATTTATCTTTTCCGGATCCATTTTCAATTCATTTGCAGAGATAACAAAACCCAAATAAATGAGTTTTGTCCTCATAAATGACAATTTCTTCATATTGATCAGATATTTCTCTTGATGTAACCTCCTCATCACTGCAGCTAAATGATTTAAATGTTTTTCTTCAGTTTTTCTGAAAATTTATATATCATCAAGATATACAATGATGAATTTGCCAATGAAATCCTTCAGGACTTCATTCATCAACCTCATGAAAGTGTTGGGCGCATTTGTCAAGACAAATGGCATGAAAATCCATTCATACAACCCTTCATTTATCTTGAATGTTGTCTTCCATTCACCACCTTCTCTCATTCTAATCATATGATATTCGCTTTTCAAATCAATCCTTGAAAAGAACTTTGCTCCAATCAAGAAGTCCATCAAGTCGTCCATCCTTGGAAATTGGAACCTATATTTGATGGTAATTTTGTTAATTTCCCTCGAGTCTGTACACATTCTCTAGCCACCATCCTTTCTTGTATTGAGCACTGTCAGAACAACGCATGGACTCAAGCTCTCCCGAATCAATCCTTTATCCATTAAGTCCTGGACCTGTCTCTTAACTTCTGCATTCTCCTGCGGCATCAACATGTATGCTTATTTGTTCAAAAAAATGGCTCCAGGTATAAGATATATATGATGGCTTATACTCCTGATAGGTGGCAATGAACAAGGTAGTTCATCGACTACTATATCAGCAAATTCTTCCAGCAACTCCTAGATTTCTTCCAGTAAATCATCTATCCTAGTGTTGTTCAAAACAATTCAGGGCTTCCTAACCACAATGAATTGTGTGTCTTCCTTCTTCTTGACTTCCTTAAGAAGTTCCTTCCCACTCATGAGAAGTACAGTGTTGCTCATCTCTGTTTTCACCTCTTTATTCTTAATCGGAAGCAACATGTGCGTCCTACCGCTTTTCTCTAGAGTGTATGTGTTCTTTCTCCGATCATGCACCACATTTATGTAATATTTCCATGGCCTACCCAACAATAGATGACAAACATCCATGGGAATGACATCACATAATATCTCATCTTTATATCCTCCTATTTTAAATTCAACTAAACATTGTTTAATGAAATTTACCTGATGTCCTTTTTGTAGCCATGAAAATTTTTATGGGCTTGGATGTGCAACAGTCTCCAGTTCCATCTTTTCTACCATTTCCATAGATACAAGATTATATGTGCTATTGTTGTCTACTATGACCTTGCATACCCTGTCTTTGGTTTTGCAAGTTGTCTGAAATAGACTGTTTCTTTGGGCTGGGTTCTTTAGATCCTTCTCTAGTTTCAAGATAACTTTACTCATCATCAAAGATATTATACCCTCAGCATCCTCTGCCTCAACATTCCATCCTTGATCTTTGAAAATGTGAATTTCACCACCATATTTCTTCCTATCTGGACACTCATAGGATTTATGTCTGATTTTCCCATAGACAAAGAATTTCACTTCACCTCATTTGCCTCTTCCTCTTCCTCTGGTTTGAGGAAAAGTATTTCTATATGCATACTACCTCTCCTGTCAGCTTCTTCCTCTCTCATATTGAGTTTGAGGTTTCTTCCCCTCTTCTTTAGGTTTCTGAGTTCTGTCCTAGGCAATTGTCTTGCCTCTGCTTTGACTTCTGCCTCGACCTATTTGACCTTTCTTTCAGCTCTACTTCTCTTTGGCTTTTAGAGCCATCTGATAAGCATCTTCTATAGTTCGTATGGTCATCATGCTCATCTCATCCTAAATGTCATATTGTAGACCATTCATATACCTGGCAACTTTCTCATCATCACTTACCCGATGACCTACTCTGATGTTTATCCTATAGAACTCTTCAGTGTATTCTTTCATTGACATCAACTTCTATCTCAAATTATGCATCCTTCGAAACAGATTTATTTGATAATCCCTGGATATAAACTTGGCTTTCATTTTTGCGACCATTCTATCCCAACTTTTGATTTTTTGCTTTCCCTTGCAACGTCTATCAGCCTGCAGATCATCCCACCATAGTGTTGCATGCCCTTTAAGTCTAGTAATGACATGTTTGACTTTCTTGTCTTCCTTGACATCCTCATAGTCTAAGTATTTGTCTACAGCTCTAATCCAGTCTAGAATCTCTTCAACATCCAAGTTGCCTTCGTACATTGGAATGTCCATTTTTTCCATAGCACCTATCCTAGCAACAACTTTGAATAAGCGTTCTTCTGCAACATCTTCGACTGCAACTTCTTCTCCTTCATTTTCATCTTCATTTTCACTTTCATCTTCACTGATATCCCCAACGTCAACTATGCACCTCTGTGATGTCTCCATAGCATCAAGCCTGGCCTGTAATTCATGCATTTCTCTTTCAACTACTGGATCATGCATTTCCCTTTCCCTCCTTCTCGATGACATGGCTCTAAAATTCCTCTTTTCTCTCTGCTACAGAAAGTAAAGAACTTGTTCTGGGCTCTGATACCACAATTGATGCAGACCTCATGCCCTCAGGACAAGATCCATGCAGGATCTTCTCTAGACCATAGCAAGGGTTAACAAAGCCCCTTATTTAATCCGACACAGGATTTCAGTTTTCGCAAGTTTGGACGCTTCGAACACTATGCCATGGATCTTGGAAATAGCTGAAACACAAAATTTTGAATGGGATTATGGTGTAAGCCCCCTCTCCAATGTGACCACAACCAAGCCTAGGCACAAGCGCCTTTCGCGAATCGCAAATTCGCGAGTTGGAGCACCACCCCTTGTACACTCTCCTTGAGAATCCCTGACTCTGAAATCCAACCTTCCACGAGATCCAATGACCGTATGCCTCCCTTTATCTGACGGCCCATGACGTTTCAAGATTTCACAAATTGGCAATCCAAGACGCTTGACCCCAAACCTCTTGTCACTCCATTCCTTGAACTCTAATACGCGAGTTCGCATGCGAGATCGACGACC
>JASDQU010739864.1:105307-122890 GCA_032191745.1 Picea mariana
TTCAGGAAATGATTTCAAGCTATCTCACCCTCTGTGTCCGGAATTACAATATGATTCAAGTATTTATGGAAACAAAACTTGCCCCTTTGACCTTAGGAAAAATTAAATTAGGGAAGTGATGTATTTGGTGGCCTGCAAAGGCTAAGACGGCCACCGCTTGACAGTGAACCCTCAAGTCTTGAATGGTCAAGACGGCCACCGATCTGTCGTCATAAAGCAGTGAAATGATTACAAACCAACAAGTTTTTCCTATTACAAAAATGGATTATAACACGACAGATTTCTCCCATGGAAGTACTTCAATACAGAATTAACATATACATATCAACAATATAAGCGATTATTTAACATAGAGAAGGAATAGATCAACATATTTGAACCAGTTTTGTGGGAAGACAAAGGGAATAACCATGTTCCTCCCAACCGTAGAATAGGAAACCAGATTACTTGCCCTATTCACCCCATAGCCTGACCATGAATCCATGAGGGCAAACTTGGAAGACTCCCGCTCATCAATGTGCACAACTCTAGTAGTTATCCTCTTGCCTCACACTTACTCAACAGTGCTCATAATAGCAAGTAAAAATCCATGGTCTCTTTTCTCTGGATACTTGGCAGCGTTTTGCCTCCTCACGTATGTTATTTATCAATTTTGCCCAAGTCTTTTTCCCTCCCTTTGGGATTTTTGTAGCTTTCTAAATCCCTGATTTTCAGGGGCTGCCAATGGCCAAATCACTAATTTTCCACTTGTAAAAATCATCCTAGAGGTAGTTCCAACATGTTCCCCACTCATGGAGTCATGGTCAGCTAAATTTAACATGGTTGTTCCATTTGTCCTCCTGCAATCAATATAAAATATTATGTTTTCATACAAGTGTCATAGTCAAATAGTTAGTTGGGTCAAGTCAAGTCTCTACCCAATAGTCATAATAATTTATTACAATTACCAAATTCGAAATTTGGAATTGTCATAAATGGCAAAAATTTTCCAAATTCGAATTTACTAAAAATGGAATAAATTTCCAGCAAATTATAAATTTCCAAAAATATTTTATTTTGGGGGATGTCACATCCTTTCCCCCTTCAGTAAAACACTTTTCTCAGTGTTTGTTCCTTTCCTGGAACAGGATTGGATGAGATTTCCACAAATCTCCCTCCAACTTCCAAGTGGCCTCCTCAGGACTAAAGTGCTTCCATTGCACCTTTACCTGAGCGATGACTCTGTTCTGAAGTGTTATTTCTCTCCGGTCTAGAATGTGCAGGGGTTCCACCTGGAACTTGTCTTCAGGTTCCACCTGCATCAAGTTCCAATCAATCTTATGAGTAGGGTCATGAATATACTTTTTTTAGCAACGAAACATGAAATACATTATGAATTCTTAGATTAGCTGGAAGTGCAAGTTGATATGCTATGGGTCCAATTAGAGCTAGTATCTCGAAGGGCCCACAAAAATTGGGTTCCATTTTGGCACAATTCCCTAACTTCAATGCGCTCTTTCGGGCTTCGACCTTCAAATAAACATGGTCTCCACTTGAAATTCCAAGTGTCTCCTTTTCTAATCTGCATAGCTCTTCTGTCTATCCAGTGCTTCTTTCAAGTTCTGTTGTAACTTCCTTACCATGTTATCCATTTCTTGGAGCATCTCTGGTCCAACCATGAGTCTATCAGTCGAGTTATCCCAACTAATTGGAGTCGTACACTTTCTGCCATACAGTATTTCGAAAGGGCTCAACTTAGCCGAAGTTTGGTACCCATTGTTATATGCAAATTCTACCAAGTGCAGGTACTCTTACCACTTGCTCGGTTTTGTTCTTACATACATGCGAAGCATATCCTCTATGATATGGTTTGTCCTTTCAGTCTGTCCATCCATTTGTGGATGATAGCTCGTACTGAAGTTCAAGTTAGAGTTTAGTTCTGTAGACAATTCCTTCCAAAAAACGGATGTAAATTTTACATCTCTATCTGAAATCACCATTTTAGGAATACCATCTAGTCTAAAAATTTCTTTCATGAATATTTCAGAAATGTTTATAGCTTTAAAAGTAGACTTTATAGAAATAAAGTGTGTAGACTTACTGAGTTTATCGATTACAACCATGATAGAATCATTATGTTTCTGAGTTTTAGGCAAACTTGTTATAAAGTCTAGTGATATAGTCTCCCATTTCCATTCTGGTACTAGTAATGACTATAATAGGCCGGCTGGGTGCTGGTGCTCGACCTTAAGTTGTTGACAATATTGGCACCTAGCCAAGTACTCTGCTATTTTGCCCTTCATATTAGGCCAGTAAAATAGTTTTATGAGTGTTGTTATCGTTTTCTGGTAACTTGGATGGCCAAAATACAATTTCTTATGCACTTCATCTAAAATAGTTAATTTTAACTCTACTGAATCCAGTATGCAAAGCCTGTTTTTAAATCGTAATAGTCCCTTCTTGTTGATACTTAGCTCTGTTTTTTTTGAGTTTGCGATACTGTTTTGAAATTATGCCATCACCTTAGTGTAATTTTCGTCGTTAATACTTGTCGTCCTTATTCTTTGTTCGAGATCACTTTCTGCCCTGCTGATATTTATTTCAAATAACTCATGGAATCTTCTACTTAAAGTGTGTGCTACTTTATTTTCCTTACCCTTGATATGTCTGACCTCGAAGTCGAATTCACTCAGGAAGGCTAGCCACCTTGCTTGTCTTGCATTAAGGTCTCGTTGGTTAAACATATATTTCACCCTGCTATTATCCGTCAATAGTAGGAATTTTCTTCCCATTATATAGTGTCGCCACATTTTTAAGGCATATATTACTGCTGCCAATTCTAAGTCATGAGTGACATAATTTCGCTCGTGTTCTTTTAATTTTCGGGACTCGTAACAAATCACGTGCCCTTCCTGAGTTATAACACCACCTAGTCCCTCTTTACTTGCATCAACACATACTGTGAAGTCTTTATCTGGGTCTCCTACCTTCAAAATGGGCGCCGATGTCAATAATTCTTTCAGCTTGTTAAAATTGTCTTGACACTTTTGCGACCAGTTAAAATTGGTCCCTTTCTTTTGTAATGATGTGATAGGGTAGGCTATCTTGGAAAACCCTTCTATAAATCTGCGATAATATCCGGTGATTCTCATGAATGACCGGATATCTACCACATCCTTAGGTACTGGCCATTCCATAATGGTTTTTATCTTTTCCGAGTCTACAACAATAACTTCCGAGGAAATGACATGTCCTAAATATTGTATTTCTTTTTGATAAAAGTCACATTTGTCGAATTTTGCATATAGTTTGTTTTTCCTTAATGTTTGCAGAACTATCCTAAAGTGTTCATCATGTTCCTCCTTTGTTTTAGAATAGACCAGAATATCGCCGATAAATACTACTATGAACTTATCTAAGTACTGACTGAAAATGTTGTTCATCAAGCACATGAACGTGTTTGGTGCGTTAGTGAGTCCGAAAGGTATGACTACAAACTCGTACTGTCTGTATCTTGTTTGAAAAGATGTTTTGTTTATGTCCTCGTCCTTTATCCTAACTTGATGATAACCGAAGAGTAAATCCAATTTTGAAAAGATCTTGGTACAAACAACTTGATCGAGCATATCATTTATCCCTGGTAAGGGGTATTTGTTCTTAATGGTCATTTTGTTCAGTTGTCTATAATCGATACATAGTCTTAGAGTACCATCTTTCTTTTTCACAAAGAGGACTAGTGCTCCCCATGGCGAGACACTCAGTCTTATATACTCTTTGTCCAACAATTCCTGTAATTGTATTTTTAATTCTGTCAATTCTGGTAGACTCATTCGGTAGGGTGCTTTTGAGATAGGGGTTGATCCGGGTAGTAAGTCTATGGAGAAATCTATTTTCCTTCTAGGAGGTAATTCTGGTATCTCATCCACAAACATGTCTCTGAATTCACGTAGGAGAACAAAGTCTTCTAACTTGGGCTTATCTTCTTTTTCTAATAGATTTGTCACTTGGATGGCGTAAACTTGACATCCCTTTCTAATACATTTCTTGAGTTGCACCGCTCAAACTTGTCTAACTGATACAGGTTTTGGTATTCCTTGGGTTGTTCTAACAGTGCCGAAATTATCTTTATAGCTAAGTATCTTTGTATAACAGTCTAGTATTGCTTTGTGTTGTTCCAACCAATCCATCCCGATAACCATATCATAAGATCCTAGTGGTAGGATGTTCAGATTGGTCCTTATATTTTGACCATCTAAGTTGAACTCAAGATCAAAAATAAAGTCAACTACTTTCCTTTTAGTGCCTGTTGCTAGTTGTACAAGCCATGATTTTGCATGCTTCAGTTTTTTAAGTTTATTCGACCCTACTATGTCGGGAGTAATATAACTTAATGTAGCTCCAGGGTCAATTAAAACAAAAATTCGAGTGTCATTGATTTTACCTTCGATTTCTACCACCAAGGAATGGTGGTTAGCTTGTCGACCATCTATGGCTACATTTATCTGATGCAGAATTTTTCCCACATCTTCCACTATCGAGGCTTCCTGCAAATTATGAACATCAGTTCTGTTTGCTGCAATTAAACGTGGACAGTTCCTCCTTAGATGAGGCTCTCCACACTCCCAACACTTTAATGGCTCGCGGGAGTTGTCCCCAAACTTCTTCATTCCCATTTTTACCGGTTTACCGCTACGTTGTGTATTCAGATGATTGGAGTGAAAATTCTTCCTTGGGAAACTTTTTCCTACATTCCGATAAGGAGTTGGTTGGTATCCCTTCTTCCGCTGGTTCATTTGATCTTTCTTCTTATCCTTCCAGGTCTTGGGAAACTCTACCCTCTATTTATACTGGTCATAGCACATTCGTGCTTTCCTGAATACCTCACTCAAGGATTTGGGGTTGTCAAACTCAATTCTGTCCCGGTAGGCCTGTGGTAAACAGCTTAAGAATAGCTGGATTTTTACCTTATCCTCCCGGATGTACGGTACAAACCTTAGTAGTTCCATAAATTTATTTATAAGGTCCTCGATTGTCATCTGTTTGAGTCGTAACTCGTAAAATTCTTTCATTTTCCTTTCATAATAGCTTTCAGAAAGGTATTGTTTCTTGAAATACTTCTTAAATTCAAACCATTTCAACTATTTCTCCTTTAGGCCATTGGCCAATTTCAAGTCCTGCCACCAAATGATGGCCTTCCCCTTCAGATTGTAGATGGCCATTCTGACCTTCATGTTGCTGGAATAGTTGTAGATTTGGAAGTATTTTTTGATCGCCAATAACCACACCTCAACTTCTTCTCCTATCCTGGATTCTCCATCAAAGGTAGCTGGTTTAATCTTTTTAAGTTCTCCTTCAAGGTGGTCTACTTGTTTTCTTTTTCTCTCTGTAATAGTTTTGTCCTCAGCTGAAGGTGTCCATTCAGACAAACTGTCTCCTTTTTTTGTTTCCAGTCCAGAAGTTTTGGAGGCCCTTTTGCTGACTTCTTCGTCATGGTTATCATCTTTTTGGTTTTTCTTGGTTACTATACTACGCAGCAGGACCTCATTTATCTCTTGTTGTTCCTGTTGTGCTTTCTTCAATTTTTCATTGTCGACCTTGAAAACCTGTAGTTCAACAATAAGATTCCTCATTGTTTCCAACACCTCTGTGGGTGAGCTTCCATCATTGTTCTATCTTGGATCTCCTAGAGGTCCTAGCTGTGGATTTCCTTCCATCCGAATTGTTGCACCCTCCTGAGCTGCCATAATTTACAAAAAAAAAACAGAAAGGGATTTATGTTTGAAACCATAAGATTTATTAGTTTTACATACGTCAGAATTAATACTAAGTAGCTAATGTGGCCCTGTTTAGGCCAAGTGTTATATCTTTTTCTCTAATACCATATGTAATGTACCTGAAATTCACCATAAAAAATAAAAAATCTATGACATAGTTCAATTTCATTTAAGCTTTAGAATTTAAGAGAAGGTAAGATTCATTTCTGTCCATAATGACATTATTACACAAGTCTAGTTTACTTCGAACAAAAAAGCTTATGTGGATAAAATATTTCCATAATTCTATCACTTCCCTTAACTCTCAAACTACTCCAACATACTTATACATATATAGGCAATATCTAAACTTAGGTCAAAGGAACCTTTGAGGTTCAAAGAGATAAAGATTAGGAGTAATAACACTTCGGAAAATGTTATCGAGATTCAGGAACTCATTCCCTTGAAGGAGCAAACACCGAGTCTTCGAAGACTTAGAAAATCATCTAAGCCTGAAGCAAGTAAAAGCTCAGGAGGAAGAACGTCGTCGAGTGTTGGATCGTGGTGGAAAATCCTGCGGACCATCCGATTTGAGGTAGGAGCGTAGGCTTTAACATTGCGTATATCTAGGAGGGGAGATCTCGAAGATCTGAACGGATGGTGGAGAGTCCTCGAGGAGAAACGTTGAAACCCCGCAAATCATTGGATAAGGTGGAGCTGCGAGGAGGTTAGCGACGAGGGCTTCTTGACGTTCGAAGATCAGGAGGAAAAGTGACCATCGAGCATGGGTAGATTTGGAATGTTGCTCCATTTCGTGATTTTGGGTATCGCAAGTTGGAAAGACAGAGGTCCTTGTCTCCCAAAACCTCGAATCGCGAAATCGCAAAATAATGAGGTCAGACATGGACCGTAGATCCCAGGGATTATTGTGAGCCGTTGATCGAACACGAAGACATTTCGTCATTTTGGCAACCGGGGATTCAAAGGAAAAAGGGACAGGACGCTTGACTTGTGAAGTCTCGGTCCTCAATATTTCATCATTTCGACAACCGGGAGTTGGAAGGACAAGGAGTCTGTGATTGTCAAAGTAAGTAGTTCTGCACATTTAATTATGCTTTTAATTTCAAGGTTGGATCTTCATGACTGCTAGAATAGTAGGTATTGTGACTATATTCTATGTGCACGTATAAAGGCGTGTATTAGCATTCTTACAGTAGGGAATTTGCTTTAACTCTCCATTAACATCTGTACTTATTTCCACCTATAAGTATGTACATACCTATAGATTTCTCTAAATATATATAGAATGATTCACTGTCATAGGTATATTTTCATCTTGATTCTGGTTTAATAATTGGAAAACTCAGTTACGTGCTACGGTCCTGCATCATTACTTACAGAAAATATAACCATGCAAGTATATCTACCTAACTTGCGTCTCATTCTTACACCCAATAGCTTACACATCAAAGCATAGTTAACTCGAAGGATCCCATATTGATCTCTATGGTTTAGGACATTAAACAATAGTCTAATTACGAAATTTCGAATACTTAAAGGTGTACGACCTCATGGCAAGCAGAACTCTTAGAAAAAAAACGTGCTAAAAATCTGCTTAATTAGTTTAATACTTTCATATACAATAATTTTTGTACTTGTCATGCCCTGTACACAGTGACTTGTAATATGATATGTTATTTCTATTCTACCTCTATCTCGAATGAAGATCCTCCATCGTTTCTACCAGTCCATTTATTACAGTATTAGAGTTGTTCCTATAACAAATAATTCCTACTATGTTCCTACAGTTTTGTGAAAAAACAGAGGTCAATCGGGTTTCAGCGATTACAAATGTTGAACATAAAAAAAAAAAAGACCACGTTGTTTGCTGAATCGTGAAATGTGGAAAGACTGTGGCATAGCACTTCGGGGTTTCGGGTTTCAGGATTTCGCAATTTCAAATGCCAAACACCAACGCACAACAACTCCCAAATTGCAAAAATGTGAATGGAATGCGGGGCCAACACTTTGGGGTTTTGGGGTTTGTGATTTCGAGGTTCGGAAGTTTGGGGTTGACAAACACCTGACGCACAAAAAAAATGAAATAAGAAATGCTGAATTGTGAAATGAGATTAGGGTGTGGGCCCAACAATTTCGGGTTTCGGTGTTTGGTAAAGTAAAGGAACTCAACATATATGTAACAAGCAATTCCCGAATGTCGAAATATCAATTTGTATTTAATATCTTTTTTTAAATCACACGCTCCAACAAATAAACTCAGAATAAATAAATGACGGGGTTCGTAATTGGTAAAAAAAATAATTACTGTGTTTGCTCAAAAAAATGAATTTATCAAGAAACAAAATGAGTTTACAAACTGAATAATAGAAAATCATAATTGCAGAGCAAACCTCCAAAACAGGGAATAACCAAATCAATTCAGGAAATGATTTCAAGCTATCTCACATTTTGTGTCTGGAATTACAATATGATTCAAGTATTTATGGAAACAAAACTTGCCCCTTCGACCTTAGGAAAAATTAAATCAGGGCGGTGATGTATTTGGTGGCCTCCAAAGGCTAAGGCGGCCACCGCTTGATAGTGAACCCTCATGTCTTGAAGGGTCAAGATGTCCACCGATACGCCATCATAAAGCGGTGAAATGATTACAAACCAACAAGTTCTTCCTATTACAGAAATGGATTATAACATGATAGATTTCTCCCATGGAAGTACTTCAATACAGAATTAACATATACATATCAACAATATAAGTGATTTTTTAACACAGAGAAGGAATAGATCAACATATCTAAACCAGTTTTGCAGGAAGACAAAGGGAACAACCACGTTCCTCCCAACCATAGAATAGGTAGCCAGATTACTTGCTCGATTCACCCCCTAGCCTGACCATGATTCCATGAGGGAGAACTTGGAAGAGTCCCCCTTAGCAATGTCCACAACTCCAACAGTTATCCTCTTGCGTCACACTTACTCAACAGTGCTCATAACAACAAGTAAAAATCCATAGTCTCTTTTCTCCACATACTTGGCAGCATCCTGCCTCCTCACGTATGATATTTATCAATTTTTCCCAGGTCTTTTTCCCTCCCTTGGGGATTTTCAAAACTTTCTAAATCCCTAATTTTTATGGGTTGCCAATTGCCAAATCACTGATTTTCCACTTGTAAAAATCAGCCTAGAGGTAGTTCCAACATGTTCCCCACTCATGGAGTCATGGTCAGCTAAATTTAACATGATTGTTCCATTTGTCCTCTTGCAATCAATATAAAATATTTTGTTTTCATACAAGTGTCATAGTCAAATAGTTAGTTGGGTCAAGTCAGGTCTCTGCCCAACATTCATAATAATTAATTACAATTACCAAATTCGAAATTCGGAATTGCCATAAATGGAAAAAATTTTCCAAATTCGAATTTACTAAAAATAGAATAAATTTCCAGCAAATTATAAATTTTGAAAAATATTTTATTTTTGAGGATGTCACATATCCCCAACGTCAATTGTTCACCTCTGTGTTGTCTCCATAGCATCAAGACTGGCACGTAATTCACACATTTCTCTTTCCACTGCTGGATCAGGCATTGCCATTTCTCTCCTTCTCGACGACATGGCTGTAAAATTCCTCTTTTCTCTCTGCTATAGAAAGTAAACAACTTGTTCTGGGCTCCGATACCACAACTGATTCAGACCTCCTGCCCTTAGGCCGAGATCTGCACAGGATCTTCTCTAGAGCATGAAAAGTGTTAACAAAACCCCTTGTTTAATCCCACACAAGATTTCAGTTTTCGCAAGTTTGGGTGCTTCAAACACTATGCCATGGCTCTTGGCAATAGCCGAAATGCAAAATTTTGAATGGGATTATGGTGTAAGCCCCCTCTCAAACGTGACCAAAACCAAGCCTAGGCGCAAGCGCCTTTCGTGACTCGCGAATTCACGAGTTGGATCACCACCCGTTGTACACTCTCCTTGCGAATCCTTGACTCTGAAATCCATCCTTCAACAAGATCCAATGATTATGTGCCTCCCTCGATCTGACAACCCATGATGTATCATGATTTCGCAAATCGATGATCCAAAATGCTTGACCCCAAACCTCTTGTCACTCCATTCCCCAAACTCCGATACGTGAGTTCACATGCGAGATCAATGACCCACGTTGATCCGGATCTGACCATCACTATCCCTCTAGAGCTTAAGGGTGTTGAAAAGACACTCAGTCTTAATCTCTTCACTATTCTAAGAGATCCAACGGTCCATGGGATTTCGGCACTTCCTCCTGAGGCGATTCAACCGTCCAATTCAACTTCTCAAGGACTTGTGGCCAGATGACTTGGTGTCTTTCCCTCCTGAACTTTATTCCTGCGAAACAATTCAACCTCCGTCTCCATTTGGAACAACTCAGAGGTTCTAACCCTCCTGATCTTTTACTTGCAAACTCAAGGCCTCCAAAAAGAGTCCTTGCACACACTCCTTGCGACAGTTTTCAAATAACCTCTGGTTATTTTAGATCTTTAACTCTATGCACTCCTTGTGACAATAGTCCCTCAATTTCTCTCTTGGATTTGGTAAAATCTAAGACTTCACCCAGCCTGTGCACACCTTGCACGACTCTATGCTCTGCTAACACTCTTGCTTGTAAAGACAAAGTTTGAATCTCTTTTTAGAGTTCTGAAGTAAAACACAGATTCTGATAGACGCACTCCTTCCAGACCCTCCACTGCACTCTTGCAAGCGTTCTTAGAAAGAGAAACAACTGAAACTCATTCTCCCCTTATCTAGAATTCAAATATTCAACATAGAATCCTAGAACATACACACACAGATTTGCATTGAAATAAAATGTGCACAAAGAATGCAAACAAGATGCAACATATCATTCAACAAGCGATTCCAATAGCCATAACAAACACAAAGATTGGAATCAAATCTTTTCTTTCATTAATTCCAGTGCTCTCATACATGGTAAACAACTATAGCTAGAATGCATGAAAAAATTCTTTGTTCTCCTTTGCAGCTCTACAACTTATGAAATCTGAATCATAATGTTAGAAATGATCAAAGGGTCGAGAGTGTCTATCATCCATTTTCCCTCCTACCTCCTACACTCCTAAAACTGTCTAATCTATTATTTAAATCCACCTACTTTACATTCATTATGCATAAATGCCTCTACATGCGATAGATGAGAGCAATGCTCAAGATCTGTTTACAATCTCGAAAACACAAAGGTAAGTACACTTCCCTAGATATTACATTAATGTCCATTCATTAATCTTCAAAACATTCCAAAATGCGCGTTGGTGTTTTTTCGGTTGTCTCCTTTGGTTGGGCGCGTGCCTTTGGCTTTATACGATGCTCCTACATCAAAAACTCCAGGGTTTAATGAGGTGGCTTATTTTTCCCACATTTATACTTTTCTATTTATTTCTCTTCGTATGTGGAAGAGCTCAATCCTATCAAACTAGCACATGGCATACCTAATTTTCACAACAATTCCATAAATCATGATCCCTCCAAGATTAGATTTATTTCTGACTACATTGATATTAATTAATGAATCACCAAACACCATCCCTAATTGATATTAAGTTTAATGCAGAGAAAGAGAAAAATCATTGAAAACAATTAATTACAACCATTTAAATTATATGCAATTGTATTAAAGGTGCCTCTCATATATTTAACCAAATAAATATACATTTCATGACCCTCTTTATTATTCATGTGAAAAACATATTATTAAAAAATCCACTCTAACATGTACCTTTTAAATTTTGATGTAAGTAAAAGGAAGGAACAATTTGACTCGTGTATACCAATACACATCGCACAATCTCCTTAATATTCACTTGGAAAATATATGAAAAAAAAAATTGCCAGATTATAAAATCGCATGGAGTTATTATATGAAATTTTTTTTTGCCAAATTATAAAATCACATGGAGTTATTATTTACAGTTTTATCTTCCAAGAAACTCAAAATATTCATAGTAAACCAAGCAAATAAGTATTTCCACAAATCAACTCAACAAAAATAGTCAGAATAGGAAATCAAATATCACAATGTTCTTAATGAACCATTTCAAAAAAAGAATAGAAGATGGTGAAAGATCTCTGTTGAGATTGAAAATAATATGATAAAAAAAATAATAAAGTTTTAAATAGGCAAAATAAAACTAAGTACTTTTTTTTTAAGAAAAAGGGTCAAAATAATAATAATTGCTCCAAACAGAACACCATACCACATGTAACAATATAGTTTTACCATCATAAAATATGCATATATAGAGAGATATGTATATAATAACCAATAAGAAAAACTACAATAATTGTTTTTAATAAGTTTATGCAACTATGGTGAATTAATTCAATATTATTTTTTATATCCCTTTATAACGTTTACTTGTAAAAAAAAACAAAAAAACACAATAAAATGCAATACAAAATCTCTAAACACAACACCACATGTAACAATATAGTTTTCCCATCATAAAATATACATATATGTATATAATAACCCATAAGAAAAACTACCATATTTTTTTTTAATAAGTTTATGCAACTATGGTGAATCAATTCGATATTATTTCCTATATCCCTTTATAACGTTTACTTGTAAAAAAACACAATACGATGCAATACAAAATCATCGAGGTATAAAGACAATAGTGAGAATGGGAATCCTTTTATAACGTTTACTTGTAAAAAAAACACAATACGATGCCATACAAAATCATCGAGGTATAAAGACAATAGTGAGAGTGGGAAATCAAATCTCACAATGTTTTTAATGAATAATCTCAAAAAAATAAATAGAAGATAGAAAAAGATCTTTGTTGAGGTTGAGATTGATATGATACCAATAAATAATAATGTAATAAAAAGATCTTTGTTAAGGTTGAGAATGATATGATACAAATAAATAATAATGTAATAATGTTTTAAATAGGAAAAAAGAGCTAAGTATTTTTTTTTTAAACAAGCGGGCCAAAATAATAACAATTTCTTCAAACACTACATGCAACAATATAGTTTTTCATACGTATATAATAACTAATAAGAAAAACTAAGTTTATGAAACTACGATCAATCAATTCGATATTATTTCTTATAACCCTTTAAGACGTTTACTTGTAAAAACAACACAACACGATGCAATACAAAATCATCGAGGTATAAAAACAATTTCCTCCATCCGAATCTATCCTTGAACTCGATTAAGATCAGTGAAAAAGTTAGTGGGTCAATCCTTTTATTTCCAAATATTTCGACTCAATGCTACATATTATCAAGAGTACACGCTATACTCTCTTGGTGAAAGAAAAGTGCAAAGCTAAATCACACTTTGGAATGGATCATGTGAAATCCTTAAAGAGTGATATAGTGACAAAGTGATTTGTGTAGTATTCCAATCAATACATTGGTGATTGTATTGAGAGTAGTGGAATTTTTTACAACTTAATATAAGAGAGATGTTGTCACATTAGTGTGATGTTAGATTAGATAATGTTATATAATAATAACAACAATAATATAATAATAATAATAAAGTCGCTTCAATTAAAAAAATTAAATAACTACATATTTAGATAACAACATATAAATTAAAATTTACACATTAAAAAATTTGATCCCTCTTAGTACTTGATAGATCCGGTTTTAATATGGATCTATAAATTCAATAGAAAAGCACAACCTTCAATCCATAAATATGTAGTAAAAAACATTTCAAATAAAACAAATACTTTTTTATAACAAATTTGATTTGAAAATTTAATTTAAAAAAAATATTCTTTAATGAAAACATTTTCAACCTTCACATTAAAAAAATCTTAAATGCAAGTATTCGACAAATTTGAAGGATATTGTATGTACATACATCTCTTAATTTTTAAAGATAAGGAGATTGTATATACATACATAATGATGATCTCTATATTTCATTAGGACATCTAACAGAGGTAACTTGTATCGCTTTTAGCGATGAGCGTGCACGTTACCTCCTCTTCCCTGAGACAAACAAAGAACTTGGGGTTTCTAAACGAAGATGAGAATGCCCCATTCTTATAGACTCTTTGGTGGGTTAGTGTGTGGCACAAGTAATCTCAGATGAGTTGTGGGTGACTTGTGCCATGGCCAAGGAAATATTTGTTAGACACACAATGGGGACGAGTCTTGGACTTGGGCAAGACATGGCGAGTCGGATAGACACACCAAGTGGACTTGAGAACCCAAGTATTTGGTAGACATGATAGAGTGTGGAAGACACCTTGACTTGATGTGGGGTGCCCAACAAATGGGAACACCCCTTGGAGATGAGTTGGTTTGGTGTGAGGGTGCTCAGTGAACATGTGCAACCATTTGAGATGAGTTGTCTTGGTGTGGGGTTCCTAGTGAATAAGTGCACCCCTTGGTGACGATTCATTTGGGAGAGGGTGCCCAACGCGCTGAAGTGACTCTCCTTAATGAAAATTTTGGAGTCGACGTGACCCACCCACCCAGGAAACACATCAGTTCTCCCAACGATTGTGATGTTTGGGGAGCCATGAGAAGTATAAAGGTGGGAGGTTGAGCAAGCCAAAACCAATGAACGAAGGTTGCACAACATAGACAAAACTTGGAGTATCTGTTTGATTTAGTGAAGAGAAGGGTGTGCTCCTCCCAAAGTAGTTGAGTCACACTAAGGTGACTTGTTCCTCCTTGGGGAAGTCTACAGAGAAACAAATGATGGGGAGAAATTGGTTCTAAGGTGAGTTGTCCAAGGAGACTTGGATGTTTTGGATGAGTTGGTGCGAGGTTGACATGACATTGAGTTGGGTGCTTCGTAGGTCTGGGTGAGACTAGCGAAGATAGTTGAGACATATTTTGGGTGCTCATGAGATAGAGGATCTTTAAACTCTTGGTGGTGAATTTCGATGGGAGCTCTATGGTGGATTCTAGACAAAAACGTGTTGAAGTGCATGAAGGGTGTTTAGGCCTGGCATGAGGCATGGATTATTGCATAGGAGTAGCGGACGTTTCAAATAAAAGATGGGAAAGGATGTGACGATATGGTCTGTCATGATGGGAGGCTGTGACAAAATGAGTCGAGACACAGATACGTCAGAGACTCATCAATTGTTGAGACTTGTGTTCCATATTCATTGTTTTGGTTGTAACCAACTACAACTCAGTTCTTTGTAAGTTAATGAAGATACAATTGTTAGGAAGGTTTGGCCACCCAATTATACATGTTGCATAATCTATTATGCTTTTGTGTACATTATTGAAAACATTCTAAGTATAATAAACAAGATAGCTATATAATTGTTGTAACGAAGAATTAATGAAGATAGGTGTACTCCGGGTTAAGTAATTTGGTGTGGTTTTTCTGTCGAATGAAAGGCATCAATGTCGCATCATGTCGGGGAGCATTGAATGTTTCCGCCCTCCAACCAGGGGTGTCCATGCACCATGACAAGTGGTATCAGAAAAGAATAAAGTTTGGGTTGCAGGGATGACAATTGAGCACATTTTCCACCATTCCAACTTTGTGTCATGCATTATCAAATAAGTTGAGTTATTTGGGTTGTGGACGATGATCGCATCTTTTGAACAAAATTTGGTTAACAGCATGTGACATAATGATTGATTGGTGTGCATGGTTTCCTGGTGTAGAAGCATTTCAAGGTATGACGATAACAGAAGAAGAAAATGGGGGATGCGTTCAGTTGGGTACTTGGAAAAGGTGACTTGAACATATTTTCTTGTATCGCAAAGTTGGTCAGAGACTTATGCAAAAATTATTAGGCACACCTCACCAAGAGATCTTTGCACTAGCCTTCACTGAAATCGTTTGCTGAGCCATGTTAGAGAGTGGCATACTTCATGCGAATTTGAACTGTAGGTAATGATATGACTTGACAAATGATAGATGTGAGGACTAGGTATTGGTGTGAAGACAACCAAGGAGAGAGAGATGAAGTGGTCGGTGGCAATCGAGTTGGGAGTATGAAGAAATTTGAGACTTAGAAGATTTTTAAGTGTGAATACTTGTTTTGTTTCATGAATTGACCAGGGAGAGTTTGTGTAGGTAGGTGGCTGGTGGAGCAACAAACTGATTCATGGGTGTGACCAAGGAAGCCTTCATGTAGGTGTGTTGGGTCTGTTTGAGGCAGTCCAGATAGAACTTCAGAAGAACACTTGCACGAATCGAGAAAAGGGGGAGTTGGAAAACTTGATTGCAACTCATGGACATGTCAGGGTGTGTAATTTCCTTAGGCACAATGGTTGGATCTTGAGGAGACTTGAATTTCGCAGCAGGGATCTTAACGGTGATTTTGTTGGAAGAGGTAGAATACTTGATACCAAGAGGTGAATAGAGGCATCATGAAATTTGGGTGACTCATTCCAGTTAGATTTGATTGGACAGTATGTTGAGACACTTTTGGAGGCATTTGTAGACTTATGCATATCGAAGGATCAAAAAGACATAATGAAATGAAGCATGAATGAAGAACTGGTATGGAGGTTATTTTGGGACGTGTGAGACCTGTGCAGTTAGAGAATTTCGTGGACAAGTGAAGAAGATGAAGGGAGGTTGACTGATGAAGCAATGATCATAGTTTGTCTTGGAAAGACTTGTCAAAGAGATCCATGGTGCCATGGAGGGCATGGTTGCAACAATGATGAGATAGTCCTTGACATCCTATAGTTCGTGGGATGGGTAAAGAGAGTGAATTCAATTGATCACATGGGTGGTAGGCGTGCGGTGATATATTTGAGATTTAGAACATCTTGGATGTGATATGGGATGGGTGCAACGATGGAGGAAGTAGCAACAACTTTCGCATAAGAGTTGATGAATTTTGAAGGAAGAATTCGTTTTGGAGGGACATCGCTACACGGCTAGGTAAGGGAGTTTTCCTTGGTGATTTTTGCATGGAGGAGTCGAGTTGCGGATGAGAGGAGATAAATTTGACTTGGAGGTGTGCCATTGTCCAGGTGATCATATGGTTGGACTGGCCAACCAACTTATTTGACACTTGGATGAGTTAGTGCATAATGACATGGCGAAGGGGTCACACTTTGGGAGCACAACAATTCGTTTGTGTAGCAATTGATTGTTGCAAAGGAATTTCTTGACGAAGTTGGATGAAGAATAGTGACAAGTGTGATATTTCCTTGGTGACGCGAAAATGGGATGATCAACTAGCTTGTTCGATACATGGGGGGTACCAATGTGTAGAAACATGGTTGAGTGGGGTGAAGTATGTCATAGGAGGTTGCAACAGTTTGACACTTAGACATTTTTCAGTTCTGGTTGGGGTTGGAATAGTGGTTGCAATTGCAACAGAGCAAAGATAAATCATTATGACAATAAAGGAAACTTCGACTACATTGAAGATAGAGTTGGGGATAGGCTGTTTGGATGCACCAAAACTTTGGGCGATGAGGATAGTTGCATGATGTTGCAAATGATCATAAACATTGTGGAAAGTTGGGATTTCCACAAGAAACTTGAAATTTCCACTAAGGAAAAATTTGGGGTCTTTGTTTTAGCACGAAACTTGGGGTGTCCAGTAGCATGAGATGTAGGCATGAGTTTGGGTAGACTTGGAGATGACATATTTTGTGGACCTCTAACGATGAGCGTGCGCGTTACCTCGTCTTTCGTGAGACAAATGAAGAAATTGAGTTTGTGAAATGAAGATGAGTATGCCCCATTCTTGTAGACTCCTTGGTGGGTCGACGTGTGGCACAAGTCATCTCAGATAAGTCGTGGGTGAATTGCGTCATGGAAAAGGAAACACGAGCTAGACGCATGATGGGGACGAGTCTTGGACTT
>JASDQU010739865.1:29726-40854 GCA_032191745.1 Picea mariana
TTTTGCGATTTCAATTTGTGTGTCCATAGTTGTGGCATTTGTAACATTCAATATTTTTTGGGTGTAGATAAGTATTTCTTTCTTGATTATTTCTTTCATAAGCCCTACAATCTGCAACCTTATTTCCAAAGATAGTACAATAAAAACAATGACCATAAAATAAATTTACATGCCTAGGACTAAATGATTTTCCTTGTGGTGTAGTTCTTTTGTAATTCTTCCTTGGCTTATAAATATATTCTCTTTGGTTGTTTCTTTCATAATGATTGAAGCTTCCTTATTGCTTGAATGTAGAGGGTCTTCTGTATTAATTTCTTTCTGATTATTACTGACCATGATTCCTTCCTTTGAGAAATTTTGCATAACTCTTTTGTTTTGTTTCTTTTTTCATGGATCTTGAACCTTTCTTAGTATGCATTTGGTTGTATCCTATTCTAAACCTTTCATAGTATGGCCTTTGATTGTTGATGATCTTATCCAATGTCTTAGTGCTATCTTGCGTCATGTCCTTCTTTTGAAGATATTTTCTTAGAGTGATTTCTTTTGCTTCCAACCTTTCAATCATATTCTCCTTTTGTGCTAGCTGACTTCTTAGTATTTATCCAATCCTTTTGTCCTCTTCTACCTAGACTTTCAACTTCGTAATTACCTAGTTGACTTCCTTTGAGTTGAGATTATGAGTTTCATTTAGTTCTTTCTCTAGTAACTTGTTTTTATTTCTTTCTTTCCTTAGTTATTCTAAGGAACTAATTAATTATTCTGTGAGATCAACTTCACCTTATTTTTATAAACTATCAGAGTTTGTTGTTTTACTTTCCTTAGCCATAGATAGTACCTTTTTTGAATCACTGTTGGTTTCATCATCTTCACTAGATGAGGAACTTTATTTTCTTGAGTATAGATTTTTCTTCAAGGATTTATTTTTGTTTTACAGTTTCCCTTTTGATATTTCTTTTCTTTCTTGGGCTCTCCCTCTTCATCACTATCTGAATATCTGGAATAAGGACACTTATTTGAAAAATGACCAATTTTACCGCAATTAAAACATTTCTATGAAAGATTATCTTTATATTTACATGTTCTCTTTTGCAACTTTCTTACGAAGTTTTCCATTTCTTCATCTTCTTATGAATCATCGTTGTAGCTACATTCTGACTTTAGATTTTGCTTTCTCTTTTTATTTGTATTCTTGGATGCTTTGAACGGTGCTTCCTTTGTAATTGTATTTTCTTGTTCTATTCTCATTTCATAGGCTATGAATATTCCATGTAGCTCATCCATGCTTCTCGAATCCATATCTATTCTTTCTTCTAGTGTTTAGATCTTAGGATCAAATCTCATTGGAAGAGATCTTAGTTTTTTTTGAACAACTATAGATTCATCAACTTCTTCTCCCAGTCCTTTAATTGCATTCACTGTTTCATCAACTCGTAAAAACTAAGCTGTAATATTTTCATCTTCCTTCATCTTCAACTGTTCAAATTGGCCTCTATAAGTTTGAAGATTTGTTGCCTTGTATTTGGTGTCTTCATAAACATTTTGAAGTTTTTCCCATATCTCCTTTGCAGATTCATATTGCATAACTTTGACATATATTGAATCAACTAGACCTTTTAGGATGACATTTTTGGCTTTGGAATTATTTTCTTCAAGTTTCTTTTCATTTTTATCTGTTGGAGGAATGGTTGGTTATTTGTATCCATATACCATTGATCACCAAACATCAAATCCCCGTGCTTGTACGTATGTTCTAATCCTTCAGCTCCAAAATGCATATTTTTTTCCATCAAACTGTGGTATTCCACTTTTATACATACCATTTCTCTCCATGATCTACCTACCAGTGGTTAAACTGTTTCCTGAAGGAACCTTTCTATGATACTAATTGTTGGATTACTGAGAGGGGGGGTGTGAATCAATAATGAGCAATTATACCCTTTATTAATCCTTTAAACCACAATGTATATTCCTTTAACTTATTCAACCATGTTCATTTGTTTATCATCAATATATGATTGTATCATAAACATTAACATCCATTAGTGCATAATAAACAATAACAAACACATCCACACAATTCATTGTACACCAATATTTACGTGGAAACACAATGAGAGAGAAAACAACATAATGTTTTTCTTATATGTCAAGAATTACATTCAAGGAAGAACCAACTTCCAAAACTGGAAGGAGGCTCCAACCTGAAGGAGGCTACAACCCCCTGGGTTCTCCTACTACAACTGGAAGGTGGCTA
The DNA here is from genome assembly GCA_032191745.1 of Picea mariana. Classification (NCBI taxonomy): domain Eukaryota; kingdom Viridiplantae; phylum Streptophyta; class Pinopsida; order Pinales; family Pinaceae; genus Picea; species Picea mariana. Next base: position 31,981 of record JASDQU010739865.1, read on the forward strand.
CAACAACCTAGTTCTCAGGTTCCAACCTAAAGGAAGCTCCAACTCCCTGATTCTTCGGCACCAACTGGAAGGAGGGTACAACCCCCTTTCCTTGACCCGTCCAACCTCCCTAAAATATAAGTATCAAATGATGAAACCACTTCCACATTGTCCCTATGAGATATACCACTGTAAACTTGTACCAATCTGTGCCAACAACCTATAACCAACCTATACCAATAACCTGTAGTCAACCTGTACCAATAACCTGTAATTAACTTGTACCAATAACCTGTACCAACATATATCGACAACCTATACCAATAATATCCTCAATATATCATATCTGATAACATAGATCTCATACCAAATATCACAAGAATATCACTCAAACCATGTACATATATGTCTCTATAGTCATGCTCCATACATGTGCATACAATCATAATCATGTGTAATAAACCCTCACATGGAATAGACATCAAACCCTTACTGATATGCAGCCTCAAAATAAACCAACAACTTCAACAACACATCACAACCAAAGGACCAATATCCATATGCCAAATACCAACAAAAAAATACCAATTGTATCCCTCAACAAATATGATATATGCAACAATACTGAACAACTAATACCTTCTCAAGAGCTAAATCCTAGCTCACAAAACATACCTCAAACAAKATGTGCCATATCTCTCACAAATAGACTCCAACCATGCATTAAATATTATGCCAATATAACCARCTATGAGCTAGTACTAAACTTCAGTAGATCTTCCTCAGATGAATTCTACAACAAACCCTAAACTTCCAAGAGGGCATCCAATAGATTTACAAGGAAAACCCTCAACCAGATTCATAGATTCAACACTACACATATGAAAACCATACATTTTTCTTATAGTAGTTATGGATCYATTACAGATCTGTTTYTGTAGCCGTGATTCAGTCGCCACGATTTTGTTKTCATAATTCTATTGCCGYGATTTTKCTACCACAGTTCTGCTGCCACAGTTCTCCTGTCGTGATTCTACTGCCAYGGTTCTGTTGCCGCGATTGTGCTGCTGCAGTTTTGCTGTCACGATTTTGCTACCACAGTTTTGTGATTATGCAACCACAATTTTTCTGCCATGAAGTTTCTGCCACAAATTTGATTTATCGATAATACTTGCCAAATAACCTTTCAYRAATTGATATTCTATTACATTAAAAAATAGTTGMAAATAGTGTTAGAAAAACAGAATCGTGGAGCAATAAAATAAAGAAAATGTGAAAATAAAACACATAATATACACAATACAATAGAGAAAAAAAATATACGTGGTTCACCCAGTGTGGGCTACTTCCACCAGAGAAATTGTGAGGTCTTTCCTTTTTATTATCTAGCAAAATGAAGGGATACAACATAAAACACGCTCATTGTAACTTCCTCTTCTTTCTCTCATAGTCTCCTCTCTAGAATACAATAATCACACTGATACACAGCCGTAATACAATTCCCTTATAAAAGAGGGTTGCCTTCTAGGGAAAAAATCCCTAAAATAACTTGTACCGTAAAATTTGTGACCTTATAATGAATGGTCCAGATTGACTACAAAATTAAAATATTTAACAAGGAATTTTTTCCCAATGGGAATGGGGTCAGGGAATGGATGAAAAAAACCTCTGAATCGAGAAGATAATCAAGCTCCACAACCAACAAATAGGATTTCCTTTCTCTGCTATTTATACTTTCCAAGTGCCTTCCTCTAGAAGTTTCTTTGTAACAACTTTACCCCTTACTCCATCTTCTAAGGCTAACCCATTAACCCACTTTTTTCCACTTAACCACTTTTTCCACTTTGACTGTTCAACCTTTGTCCACTTAACCACTTTTTCCACTTTGACTATTCAACCTTTGTCCACTTAACTTAACCACTTTACCACAAATACTAAAATCTCCACTTCTAGCTACAACTATTTTATTTTTAATCATTTTCTTAATGCAACAATTTAACGCATGATTAACTCATAGTTTCACCCACTTTGACTAGTCAACTTCTTCTAGGAGTTTCTAGAATAATTTGACTTCTTTGACCTTCAAGGGGCTTCTAGATAACTCATGAGGGTTTTGCAACTTCACAAGGCCATAACTCTCTAACTGTGAGGAGTTATGTGATGTTCCACATATCACCGAAAATGGAATGACATGTACTATCCATATATAATAGTCTTACTTGCATATAAAATAATCTTCATTACATTATTCCTCAACCAAAATTGGGTTCCTTACCCATACGTTTAGAGCTACTGGAATGTGCTACTATAAATACACAAAGTTTGACATCAATCTCTAAGGGTTGACATCAATCTACAACATTTCTCTCCAAGGGTTGACATCAATGAAAACCAACTATCCAACTATCCATCAATATAGACAAATTTTTTGACATATGCATCCCCCCCATATCTCTCATAGAGAGTGGAAATCATAACTAACTTTCCAACTTATCCACATCCTCGACAATGACCATCCAAGTTGTTACAAAACTAGTTACAAGATATTACATAATATATTTCCTAATCTGACTTGCATGTGATCTCTTCAAGTCCCTCTACATAATACAAACTAGGTTGGTGTGCATAGTATCTCCTTGGATATCATATCTAGTAAAATTGAATCCATGTGATGTATCTTCTTGGGCGCATGCACAGTGATAACTTGTGGGAAGAGCCAAACTTCAGCAAAACCTTAGGTGCCAACATAAGGTTTGATTATTAAAAGGACACAAAAGTCATTGGCCAATATAATCATGACTTTCCTAAAGATCAAACATGGATAGTCACATTTTTCCCTTATAAAACCTATGTCCACCCCTTAAGTCTTAGAAAAATAGAAATTCACAAGGAAATTTGAAAATATATGAGTTGCGAAAATCTAATAGCTCATAGGGTAGTGTGCATGGCTCACAAGTGCATGACATGCATTCCACTTATCCCTTCATTCTCCCCTCATGAATATATAAGTGAGAGAGCTAAAGCTAAGGTAAGTGTAACACACTCGACCCCCTAATCCTTCTTAGGCTAGTGAGGTGTCACATTTTTTATCATTAAGGATATTGAGTACCTGGGAATATCCTTGTCTGAGTGAGATCTTCTCTTTTCATAACATAAACTATGTTGCTTCTCATGAAATTCATAGTTACAGGTTTATTCAAAATCTGTTGAGGTGTATAAGAATCCTAACGCTTCATTGAAAGGTCAAGATTCCTTCTTGGCCTCATCTATACATCTTGCAACCAAGTCAGACTAACTCCCATCAAAGTACTAGCTCACTAGAGTTGTCAACCTCTCTGATTGAAAATTTTTGATGGATTTCCTTTAAGGATATAACGAATCTTGGATAACGAGGTTCAACGACCATGATTCCCTCGGAGGCTCCACTCAATCAAAGACTAACCACTTATCTAGTTCCAAGCTTGATATTTCTAGCGCGGTCCACCTCAATGAATGGCTAATATTAAGTCTCTCCCATTCCAAATCAACAATTTACAGTTTCTCTTAGAATCCTCCTCATCAGAGTATTCATGTTGCATATCCACTGACTGCTCCAAATCATCCACTCTGAAAACATGTACTTTGACAAATCAAACAACCCACGTTCATTTGATTTGGAATATGTAGTGTTCCTCGGAGTTTCAACCAGTTGTTATATACGATGGGTATGTTTCTCGCCTAGGGGATATTTTGAAGGAAAAATATGGCTCGGATTCCATTCAACCCACAAGGAAACATACAATCTTCAGACCTCCTTCCATCAGACTCCATTTTTAGACCTACTTCTTAAAACCCTTACCATTCCTACACTAATGGATTGTCAACTAGATCCAATGGTCCAAATTCCACATTATTCATACTCCAACAGATCAACAATTCTCATTGACTCAAGGATATCCCTCATAGAAGTCATGTTGCAACCTAGAAATTGATTACTCTGATGGGTCCCCATTCGACCAAAAGCTAGGATCTTCTCCCTACGTCGATCCAATGGTTGTGAGCCATCCTATCTGAACTCAGGTTTTTCTTCAAGAATAACAGTCTGAATCTGGACTTGAACATTCTGTGGTTTCTTAAGGAAGTTTTACCAAGTTTCTAAGGGTTGAAAATTGAATATAAGACCATCAAAGGCTTCTTTATTATTATGATATAGAGGATCTTGCATATCTTGCAAGATTTCCTCTAAAACCACAAGACTCTCAGGGGCACATTCATCCCACACTTAACCATTTTCATGATTTAACAATTCCATTAAAACCCATTGCAACACATTCCAATTTCTTAGGAATTCAAATTGTTGATTATAAACATTTGCATTTCCCATTAAAATCAGACATTATATACATACATCATTCATATTAAAATTCAACAAAACAAGTTAAACACTTATCTAATAGGGGGAAAAAACAACACCAACTGACTGATAGAGGATTCCTTTCCTCCCAATCATAGGACATACTATATAGTTCCTTCCTTTAGTAATCCACCCACGTTCCAAGCCATGATACCCAAAAGGGAATTGATTTAGCTGGTTTCCAACTCATATGATCTAGGAAGGTTACTCTCCTTCATCCTTTGACACAATAGAAGTTTCCCCTTTCCCACTGAGCTCAGGAACTCTACAAGTTTATCAAGTGGTTTCTCACCTAGATTTCCTCTACACCAGGAAGTCCCTTATTTTCTAAATGGTTCCTTAGCAACCTTCCCTTACTAGTTCTAGTTTATATCCAGTAAACGCCATGATATAGTCCTTCTTTCTCTAGTATGGATCGGAGTCTTCTCTGTTCAGAGTGATCCTCAATAACTCAGACAAGCTTCCTATTTTCTTCAAGGAGAGATACATAATTTATTATTATCATCAATACCTGCCCATGAACAACTATGTTCGATGCCATACAACTCAATCCAGTTGATGCTCTCTTTTTCTAGTTCAATTTTTATCTGCTCAAGATTCCTCCTATTTTTCGATCTCTATATGCATCTTCTCTCTTGCATGTGCTCTCTATATCCTTACCCCCATATTTTCTCAAAATCCCCATGGATTCCTACATACATAACCTATATTCTAGCATTCTCCATCTGAAGGGGAAATCCATGGCATCCTGCTATTTTTTCTCCATTTATATGGCCCTTCTATTCTTCAATATCAACTTCCCACAACCATTAATTGTTCCAGCTACCTCAGTGACTTCCTTTACTGGTCACATGGCTCCATAAATTTATGGTACTCTGGTGGGTGTGTATTTATGCTTTACTAGACTAAGACATATTGCTAAGAAAGATTCATATTTTCCTCATTAATTTGTCTCAACTCCTCCTCACCCAACCATTCAATCCACGCCTACTTCATCAATTCCCTTAGGTGTATCATGGCTAGTACTGTCAAGGTTATTCCCTCTTAGTTAGTGGCCTGGTGTTTTCATTAAATGAAAACACAATTACATGCTTCAGATCACATTTACATGAAGTCTTAGCATAATTACAATCTTGGGGGAAAACATGGTGTTACATTCCCCTCCCCCTTAAGAGAAACAATGTCCTCGATGTTTAAAACAAAATGTATATACAATTATATAGTAAACAAAAATGGATATGCCAATATCATGAAATCTTCCATATCCCATGTAGCTTCATATTCTATAAAGTGCTTCCATTGCACCTTGACCTGCATGATGGCTCGATTCTGGAGCACTATTTTTTCTTGTCCAGGTCGCATTGGGGTTTGGTCTGGAACTCTCCTTCGAGTTCCACCTGTATAACAGTCCAATAAATTACATGATTAGAGTCATGCACATACTTCTTTAACAAAGATACATGGAATACATCATGATCTCTAACAATAGGTGGTAATTCAAGCATGTATGCCATTATTCATATTCTCTCCAAGACTTCAAATGGTCCACAATATATGGGTGCTAACTTATAATGTGCCCCCATGCTCAGGGAACTTCTTTTGGGTTTTACATAGAGATACACATGGTCTCCTACTTTGAACTCTCTCTGAGTTCTTTTTCTATCAACATAGCTCTTTTTTCTGTCTTTAGAAACCTTCAGGTTCTACCTTATCTTAAATATTGCTTGCTCCATCTCCTTGAGGAATTCTAGTCCAAGTGTGTCTCTATCCATTGGGTTGTCCCAAATGATTGGAAATATACACTTTATTCCATACAAAACCTCAAAGAGGCTCATTTTCAATGATTCTTGGTAACCATTGTTTTATGCAAACTATACCAAGGGTAGATACTCCTCCCACTGCTTGGGATGATGAATAATGTGCATTCTCAACATGTCTTCCAACACTCTGTTCACCCTTTTGGTCTAACCATATATTTGAGAATGGTAGGCCATGCTAAATTCCAATTTATTTGATAAAAAAAGTTAGCAACATCTATGGATTTAAAAGTAGATTTTATGGGAATCAAGTGAGCTACCTTTCTCAACTTATCCATTACAACCATGATCACATCATGTTGTTTGATTGTATTTGGTAATCCTACAGTAAAATCCATGGAAATTGTTTCTCATTTCCAATATGGAATTTTCAAAGGATGAATTAACCCAATAGGGTTTATGTGCTCAAATTTCACTTGTTGGCACTCTAAACATTTTGCAATGTATTGAGAAATGTCCTTCTTCATTATAGGAAAATAATACAACTTTCTAACTGCTATCACCATTTTCTGGTAACAAGGGTGAACTACATATGGTTTCCTATGGAACTTGTCGATAATCAAGTGCCTCAAATATGCTAAATTAGGCTCATACAACCTGTTGTTATACAACAACAAACTATAATCCCCAAACTGATATCCTTCATACCTTTTCTCCCTAGGTTCATTTCGTAATCCCTCCTTCATTGAATAATTCATGTTGTTTCAAGAGGATTTTAATCCTTTGTCGAATGTTAGACTCTCCTATACTTTCTTCTTCTAGGTGTATATCCTATACACTTCGACTTAGTGCATCTGCCACTCTATTYTCCTTCCCTTTAATATGTTTGATTCCAAAATCAAACTCATTGATTAGTGCCATCCACCTGGCCTGTATAGAATTCAACCTTGGATGGTTTAATAGATATTTYAAACCACAATGGTATATCATTAGAATAAGTCTTCTCCTTAGCAAGTAGTGCCTCCACATCTCCAAGGCATGCATGATTGCTACTAATTCCAGGTCATGGGTAGCATACTTTTCTTCATGCTCATTTAGCTTTCACGATTCATAGAAAATCACTTGTCTTTGTTGCATGAGGATAAATCCACTGATTCCTTCCCTGAAAGCATTTGTTCAGAACAAGAAATCCTTTTTTGGTTCTGCAATCCTTAGAACAAGGTAATTAGTTCATAGATTCTTTAACTTTTGGAAGCTATCTTCACACTTTGGTTACCATGCAAATTTCTTCCCTTTCCTTTGTAATGAGGTAATATGATTACCAATATTGGAGAATCCCTTTATGAACCTTCTGTAATATCCATATAATCTCATGAAGGATCTTACTTCTATGACATTTCTAGGGGAAGATCAATCCATGATAGCCTTGATATTTTTCAAGATCCACTGTCACTCCTCCAACATAGATTATGTGGCCTAAATATTGGATTTCTCCTTGGGAGAAATAAAACTTGTTGATATTATCGTACGATTGGTGTTCCCTTAGCAMTTGTAACACCATTATGATATGTCCTTCATGCTCCTCCTGGTTCTTGGAATACACCAAAATGTCATCCATGAATACTAAGACAAACTTGTCTAATATTTGCTCAGAACCCTTTTCATCAAACACGTGAAATTAGCTAGTGCATTTGTAAGAACAAATGGCACTGTTCGATAACACAAGTATTCTAATAGAAGAAAAACACCTTCAGTAACCACTCACACAACCATAACAAAAATTGATACACCGATATTTTGACGTGGTAAGACCCCTACGGGGAAACATCCATGGCTCTAGCCAACGTGACCACTTGGAGAAATTTATTAATGCAAAATAAAAATATTACAGAGAGATTTTACAAGAGATTTTTTCACAATAGACCATTGGAAAAGGACCCTCCATTATCTTTAAATAGAGATCATAGACCAATTGGGTGTTATGCCATAGATCAATGTATTCATTAAGATCGAGGAGAATATGAACCATCATATCACTCTATGTTAGGAACATATCATGACTGTCATATTTCCTAACTACAAATGCATACTAATGCATACTAAAGAAACACACTTTTACCTAATGACACATTAGACCAAGTAGATATTAACTAACTTCTAAAAGTCTAATTATCCTAGCATCCTCCCTTAAGAAGAACTTGGGATAGGATTGAAGGGATTATAATAGAGATTAGAACCTATCCCCCCTTAATAAAAACTTTTTGAATTCCTAAGATAGATCAAATTTTGAAAAACTTCGCTTCTGTAAGAGACTTCGTAATTTTTTTTGTAAATTTATCTTCTGTAGGGAAAAAGAGCACTTCAATAACTTTATCATGAATGTGATTTCTGATGAAGTTCATGTTTATCTCAATGTGTTTGGTGAGATGATATTGAATTGGATGTTTGGCGAGCTTTATGGCACTCTAAATGTCGCACCAAAGGCTAGTAAGATGATGTTGTTGGAATCCAAAATTTGAAAGGATCTATTGAAGCCACAAGGCTTCCTAACTTGCATTTATTGTTGCTTAGTACTTTGCTTCTGCTAAAGAAAGCGAAATAGCTTGTTTTTTCTTACATACCCAAGTGATAGGTCCTAAACCAAGGATGAAAACATAACCTGTAGTAGACTTCCTATCATCAGGGTCACTGCCCAATTTGCATCAATGAAACCAATCAGTAAAGGAGTCCCCCCTAAACTGTAAT
>JASDQU010739865.1:46526-57324 GCA_032191745.1 Picea mariana
ACGCTGATATGAAGGATCACCGACAATATCACCACCTACTTCTCGTGTTGAATTTACCCATCTAGGAATCCATGGTGTTGGTGTTGGTTCAGGTTCAATGAAAACATCGATAGGAAGGTGAGTAGGCGGATGTGGATTTTCATCCCTACTGTCATCATTTAAATAACAAACTATTATAGGAATAGAAGAAGGCACAAACACCAAAGATTGCTTGCAGGCCGAAGAAGGCACACTCATCGAATTAGGCTCGCAGGACAAGATATTTTCATTAAATTTAACATCTCTTCTAATAACAATTTTGTTAGAATGTGGTTGAAGAAGTATATAACCTTTAACATCTTAAGAATAACCAAAAAATATACACTTCTCACTTTTAGGCTGCAATGCTTTCCTTTTCTCATCAGGAATTTGATTCCATGCTAGACTACCAAATACATGTAAGTGATTTACATCTGGTTTAATTTTAGTCCATTCTTCTTTAGGTGTCATATTTGTAAGAGCCTTGGTGGGAGTGCAATTTACTATGTAATTTTCACAGTTGATGGCTTCCACCAAATACTTTTGACTTAATCCCTTAGATTGGATCATGCAATTAGCCATTTATTTTAATGTGCGGTTCTTTCTCTCAACAACACCATTTTGTTGTGTTGTATATGGAACAATGTGTTTCATTTGGATTCCCTATGTGGTGCAATAACTTGTAAAATTATTTTTCACATATTCACCTCCATTTTCTGTTCTTAACCTTTGAATTTGATGTCTAGATTACTTTTCCACAAGGGCCTTGTAGGCCATAAACCTGCCAAAAACTTTGCTCTTAAGTTTTAAGAAGTAAACCCAAGTATGTCTGGAAAAGTCATCAATGAAATTTAAGAAATATTTGCACCCATAAAAAGTAGGATAAGAAATTGGACCACACAACTCATTATGAAAAATATGCAAAGGGATCAAGGCGTGCCAAGATGAAAATTTGTCAAAAATGTCCCGATGATGTTTTCCGAGAACACAATAGACACAAACACCATATTTGCATGAAACAAGAGCAAGACTAGTCACCATATTTTGATTACGTAGTTGCTGCAATGGGCGATAGTTTAGATGAACAAAACACTCATGCTAAATTTTCTCAAGTCATCTCTATGAACAACAAAAACTGATGGAAAAGATGATGACCCAAAGTTGTCAAACTTGTACAACCTAGGAAAGTCATCAAAAATTCTAGTTGTAAGAACATGTCGAGGATCTTTTAGATCCTTGATTACAACCTGGTGAGGTGAAAAATCTACATTTTTACCTTCACCTGAATGAGTGATTTGATATATTGATAGAAGGTTACAGGAAATACTTGGAACACATAATACATCATTGAAATGATCATTATCTACTTGAACTATTCCAGATGCTATAAAACTAAGAGATTTATAATCACCAACAAATATTTTCTTGGTGTTACATTCATTTAGAGTAGAAAATATGGATTTCTCCTTATCCATATGATAAGATGCTCCAAAATCAATAATCCACTCATTAGAAGAAGAAGTAGAAGTTGTATTGAAGGAGAAACCAAAAGCATAAGGTGCATGTCCATGAGAAGAATAAGAACAAAAAGTAGAATCAATACTCATGTGCTTCTTCATCACTGCTTCAAAAGATGCCATCTTCTTGAAACATTTGGACTCAAAATGACCATCTTTCCCACAATAGTTGCAATGTTTGTCAGTCTTCTTATTTTTAGATTTAACTCTTTTGTCACCATTAGGAGTTGAAGCCGTCTAAGTGGATTTGGGACCCTTGTTTTTCTTATTATAGTGGCGAGGATGTTGCTTCTTGGGATTCTTCAGTTTATCTTTATGTTGGGCTACTAATGATATGGATTGATGAGAAAAATGAAATGAATAACAAAATGAATATAATAACACAAAGATATAGAGAACAAAAACAAATATCCAGTGAACAATAACTTCTATTGAATAAATAATATAGGCTAAAATTGTAAAGCTACAGAACTGAAAACAACTTGCTTGAATGGTGGTAGCTATCTCTAATAAGAGATGTGGCTGCTACGTTCATCTGTCTGAGAAGAATGATTGCAATGAGGCTCCAAAGTCCCTTTTAACATTACTCATGAATTCCAAAACCCTAGACATCCAAAAACCTAATCCTAGGAGATGAAACGCCAAAAGTTATGTGGGCCTCGATGGGTAAGTTGGTACCTCAACTTCCCGGGGTTGTAAATTTTGCATACGACCTTCGTTTTAGGTGTGTGATAGCCCGTTGGAAAGGTATTATTGAAAACTACACATTATACCATCAAAAGATAACTCCATATATAGTTTCACTGTGACAAGCCAAAAAAACATTGTTTAGGGCCCCAAAATGGCCCTGGAAGTACATAAATATGTGTTGACATGAATAGTTCCAACATAATCCAGTTGGATTAGGTGGGTGGCCACCAGTCTCCACTTGGAATATGTGTAGAACTTCAGATATCCCCAGAATTGCAAATAAGTACAAAAGAACATGCTTAACTAAAAACTTTCAAGAGGATCCAATTGGAATAGGTGGGTGGCCACCAATATCCACATGGATCAGTCCTCCCCCCTTAGGAATAAATGGTCTCCATTGCATTGATAACCCCCATTAAGTGAGGAAAATTATGCTGAATTTGGCCCCGGGTGAGCCACTTGCCTTGGTGTATGAGCTTCCCTGCCTTGACAACCTGATAAAGCTGGATCCTCTATTGGCGAGTTCCCTTGACATGTGTGTCCACTATCTGATCAGTGGATGCATGTTCCATGCAGTCGGGGTTGATATTTGTTGGTGTCAATTGTTTTTCAATCTCTATGGTGTCCAATAATGGTGGAAAACATGGTCGATGGAGTTCCACATTGAACATGGGGTGCAAGCCAAGGAAGGGTGGAGTGTTGAGCTCAAAAGAATTTCTACCCACAGTCGTGGTGATAATGTAATTCCCATAGCGAAGGGAAAAGCTTCCGATGGGCCCCTGTAAGGCGCTCTTTCTACAAATGTAACCAAACCTTGTCTCCCACCTGAAACTGGTGCGGTAACCTATGTTGATCATGGCATTGCTTGTACTTAGCATTGGCTTTTTGTAAAATCTCATGGACGTGTTAGCAGATGTGTTGAATCCGATCAATGAATATGGTAGCTTTGTCGGCCTCAGACTGAACATGTGAATATTATACCTGTGTGTTTGTAATAGGTAGTGAAACATCAATGGGACCCAAGGGTTGGAATCTTTTGGCACAGGGGCAGACCCAGGGTTCAACTCTAAGAGTGCACCAACAAGCCCTAACTACTGGCCCTTTTGGCAACACTTACGAAGCGGAAGAAGTCTCACCCGAAGTAGCTATGAGGGGGTTGCAGGACAGAAATGTATACAACCAAAGGGGATATCAAGTGGATCAAATACAAGAATAATACAACATTTATATATCACTACCATCTCAGATCTACTCTGCACAACTATCTATCAAATCTAGCACAGTAATGCAATAGAAGTATATCAAATGACAGAGAACATAGAATGAATCACACACAACACAAGATATATGTGGTTCACCCGCTATCTAGGGATACATCCACATAACTATGCTTTATAATATATTAAGGTGAAGCATACAGTTATTGTATGCACTCTTAGCTAGCAGATCTTCTTTCTTCTCCTCTTTGTCTCTCCCCTTCCTACGCACCCAGCTGCAGGACTGATCTCTGCACCCAGCTGAAGATATTACAATACCAGAAGGATATTACACCTAGCACTTCTCTCTCACACAACAATAATCACTCACATTGATAACAAGAATAGAACCAACAATACCATCAACAACCCATCCCAATAGCTCACTGACAGCCTTAGGCTGAGACCTAAGTGTAAAAACCCTAAATACCAAAACCCTAGGTGTCTAAAACCATAGGTCAACTTGACCAACATTTTTAGGGCTTCTCCAATCTATCTTTCCTTCCTTCTCGCGTGGTGCTCCAAATCATCCAACAATGGATTTTTCTTCTTGCTAAGTTGTCCATGATCCATCTTCCTTTCTGACCTGTCATCCTCGATCTCTTCGTTCAACAACCTACTTTCTCTTACTTCACACAATCTTTTCTTCTCTTCTGCTCACTTCGACCCAGTATCAATCACTGTGTCTTCTGCGCAGTTAGCATTTTTCCTTTTCATTCTTAATCTTCTCTTTCTTCCATATCCAAGGGCCAACAGGCCCCCAAAACTCACATGTGACTCGTCTCAAGGCACTTCAAATCTAATCCTTCTATTGTGCTTCGACTTCAGATTGTGTAGTGCAGCCTATGATTCTATCTCTAGTTCTCCCTTCCTTCCTTGTGCAGAATCTCTTTTTTGTGTCTGGTACCCAGTTTCAACTGCACCTGGTACTTAGATCCTTTTCCTTTTTCTTCTACTGAGATCTGTGAGGCAACTGGTTTTCGCAATACAATTTAAACTGGCTCCCATTCATCAATCCCTCCTTCCATTCTCCATTCAAAGTCTTCAACTGTGCAACTCCTCCTTCTGTAACATAGGCAACCTCATATGGCCCAAGCCAATGCGTTCTGAACTTTCTGGGATGCTTCATGAACTTCCTGTCATATGCCAATACCAAATCACCTTGCTTAAATGCCTTGTTTTTTATGTGTCTGTCATGGTAGGCCTTCTCTTTTTCTTTCTGAATCTGCTTATGAAATCCTGCAATAAATTTGTCTTCTTCCAGTTCGACCAATTGCGAAATCCTCTCTTGCACAACGCTAGTGTCATCCATATCTGTAAAGGCTACAATTCTCAGACTAGGGACCAAATATTCCATGGGTACAACTTCTTCTAGACCATAGAACAATTTGAAGGGGGTCTGCATGATCAGTTTCTTGCAAGTGGTTCTGTAGGCCCAGAATACTACCGGTACTCTCAAATCCTAGTCATCCATGTTCACACTACATATCTTCATCAACGTTGTCTCCAAGATTTTATTGAATGCTTCAACTGTCCCATTTTCTTGTGGATGATAGGGTGTGGTCTTCCGATGGTGAAATTCAAATTCCTGAGTCAAGGCTTCAACGGTCTCATTGATGAAATGTGTTCCTTGATCGCTCATAAGGATCTTCGGGTATCCAAACCGGGTTATGATATCATCAAATATGAAGCACGTAGCTATAGTTGCACTATAGTCCTTAACTTCTCTTGCTTCTGCCCATCTGGTCAAATACTTGGTCGCAGTGATTATGTATCTATCTCCTGTGCGCTTCTGTGAAGGGTTTATAGGTCCCACGAAGTCAATGTCCCATTTCTCGAATGATTGTAGGATCAGTTGTGGTTGTAAAGGCATCTCATCTCTTCTGGATGGTTTCTCAACTCTTTGGCATACATCTGAGGCTCTGTAATAGTCCTTAGCATCTATGTGTAGAGTAGGCCACCAAAGGCCATCCCTAAGAATTTCTTGCATTGTTTCTTTCCCTACGTAATGTCCTTCTTCAATGCCTTCATGTGCTTCTGTGAGGATCAATGGTCTCTTTGCTTCCATAACACACCTTCTCAATATCTCGTCAGGGCCTACCTTGTATAACTGTCCAGGTATAAGTGAAAAATATGTAGCGCATACTACCAACTGTTTCTTCTGGGTGATTGTATATTCACTAGGTGCCATTCCTGTTGACAGGAACTGGAATATCTCGACGAAGTGATCATTGATTTTTCTAATGGCCAACAACTATGCATCAGGTAGTGTATCCTCCAAGCTAGTAGGCTCTTCTCCATGTTCCAACCTCGACAAGTGGTCAGGGCCTTTGTTCATTCGTTCTGGCTTAACCACGATCTCAAAATCATATTCCTGAAATAGCAAAAGCCATCTGCATATTCTTCCCCCCCAACACTGGCTTGTTGACTAAGTATTTCAGCACAAAGTGATCAGTAAACATTTTAAAGTGTCCTCCCAACAAGTAGTGGTGGAACTTCTGCAGTGCGTACACCATGGCTAACCCTTCTCTCTCAGTGTTGGTGTAATTAATCTCAGTTGTTGATAGATTTTTGCTAGGAAAGGCTAACGGGTGGTCAATGTCTCTAGCTCCCAGTTTTGCTAACACAGCTCCTAATTCAATGGAATATGCATCGACATGCACATGAAACTCCTTACTCCAATATAGGAAAACCATAGTAGGCGTAGTAACCATTTTATGTTTCAGTGTGTCAAAACTCTGCTGGCATTCTTCTGTCCAATGAAATTGACAGTATTTATTCAAAATATTCTTCATGGGTGATGTAATCTGTGCATAGCCCTTAATGAACTTCCTATAGTATCCAGTGTGTCCCGGCGTAGTGCACAACTGTTTGACTGAAGTAGGAGGGCGTAGATCGGCTATAATGGCAATCTTGGATGGATCTACCAACAATCCCTGCTTACACACAATATGACCTAGCAACACTTTGAAGGGTGAAAAGAAGATGCACTTCTTCAGGTTTAAGGCAATCTGACTCTTCTTGCACTTATCCAACATTAGTCTTAAACATTCAATATGATTATGCAAAATGATGAAAATAGTCCAATCATCAAAATATGCTTCCAGGAATTTATGTAAAAACTCCTTAAATGCTTCGGCCACCACTCTGGAAAAGATGGTTGGTGCATTCTTCAAGGCAAATGGCATCATTGTATACTGGTAAGATCCCCATTCTGTTGCAAATGTGTTCTTGTGGCAATCTTCCTTGGCAAGCCAGATCTGATGGTATCTTGAAAATCCATCTATAAAAGGATATACCTCCTGTCCTCCTACATTTTCTAGCACTTCCTCAGTAAATGGTGTAGGGAATGGGTCATGTAAACATGCATCATTCAACTTCCTAAGATCTACACAGATCCTGATCTCTCCTGTCTTTTTGTCTTGTAACACCATAGGGATAATCCATTCTGACTCTTCAACAAGTTCTATGATTCCTGCTTCCAGCATTCTGTCGAGCTAAATTTTCACTTTCTCCTTATATTTAGGGTTCAATCTGTAAGGTCTCTGTTTGACTAGCCTGGCATCTAGCTTCAAAGGGATCCTCATCTCCCCCATAGGACCTTTAATACCCTTCATGTCAGTGAACTTGGTTGGAAACAAGTCCTGATACTCATGTAGAAACTCTATGATCTTGTCAATAGTGGCAACAGACCAATAATCTCCAACATTTGCAAGTTTTGGTGTCTTCTCTATTCCAATGTTGACTTTCTTGATCTTAATTGGTTGTCCAATGAAAGGTAGTTCAACTCCTAGTCCTTCTATGTCTCTTTGGCCTTCTGTTTTGGTGATGTTCACATTCCTTGGATCATCGTCTTTGGCTGCATTGATATTGTAACAGCCTTTCCCTAAAAAATATTCCTATCCTGGCNCACTTTCTCCTTATATTTAGGGTTCAATCTGTAAGGTCTCTGTTTGACTAGCCTGGCATCTAGTTTCAAAGGGATCCTCATCTCCCCCATAGGACCTTTAATACCCTTCATGTCAGTGAACTTGGTTGGAAACAAGTCCTGATACTCATGTAGCAACTCTATGATCTTGTCAATAGTGGCAACAGACCAATAATCTCCAACATTTGCAAGTTTTGGTGTCTTCTCTATTCCAATGTTGACTTTCTTGATCTTAATCGGTTGTCCAATGAAAGGTAGTTCAACTCCTAGTCCTTCTATGTCTCTTTGGCCTTCTGTTTTGGTGATGTTCACATTCCTTGGATCATCGTCTTCAGCTGCATTGATATTGTAACAGCCTTTCCCTAAAAAATATTCCTATCCTGGCAACAAAACCATTTGTTGGCACAGGGGCAAACCCAGGGTTCAACTCCAAGAGCACACCAAAAATCCCTAACTACTAGCCTTTTCGGAAACACTTGCGAAGCAGATGTAGTCTCACCCGAAGTAGCTATGAGGGGGTTGCAGGAAAAAGATGTCTACAACCAAAGGGGATATCAAGTGGATCCAATACAAGAACAATACAACATTTATATATCACTACCAGCTCAGATCTACTCTGCACAAATATCTATCAAATCTAACACAATAATGCAATAGCAGTATATTAAATGTCAAATAACATAGCAACAATCACACACAACACAAGATATACGTGGTTCACCCTCTCTCTAGGGCTACATCTACAAAACTGTGGTTTATAATATATTAAGATGAAGCATACAATTCTTTTCTGCACTCTTAGCTATTAGATCTTCTTTCTTCTTCTCTCTATCTCTCCCCTTCTTGTGCACCCAACTGCATGACTGATCTCCACACCTAGTTGAAGATCTTACAATACCAGAAGGATATTATACCTACCACTTCTCTCTCACACAACAATAATCGTTCACACCGATAACAAGACTAGAATCAACAATACCAACAACAACCCATCCCAGGTCCTTTAGACCTCTATTTATACATTACAATAGCTCACTGACAACCTTAGGCCGAGACCTAAGTGTCAAAACCCTAGATACAAAAAACCTAGATGACTAAAACCCTAGGGTTTTGGTATATAGGGTTTTGACACTTAGGTCTCGGCCTAAGGCTGTCAGTGAGCAATTGTAATGTATAAATAGAGGTCTAACAGACCTGGGATGGGCTGTTGTTGGTATCGTTGATTCTAGTCTTATTATCGGTGTGAGAAATTATTGTTCTGTGAGAGAGAAGTGTTAGGTGTAAGAGCCTTATGGTATTGTAAGATCTTCAGTTGGATGCAGAGATCATTCCTGCAGTTGGGTGCGCAGGAAGGGGAGAGACAGAGAAGAGAAGAAAGAATATCTGCTAGCTAAGAGTGCATACAAGAATTGTATGCTTCATCTTAATATATTATAATGCACAGTTATGTGGATGTATCCCTAGAGATAGGGTGAACTACATATATCTTATGTTGTGTGTGATTAATGCTCTGTTCTTTTCCATTTGATATACTACTATTGTATTACTGTGTTAGATATGATAGATAGTTGTGCAGAGTAGATATGAGTTGGTAGTGATATATAAATGTTGCATTGTTCTTGTATTGGATCCACTTGATATCCCCTTTGGTTGTAGACATATCTATCCTACAACCCCCTCATAGCTAGATTGGGTGAGACTGCATCTTCTTCGCAGGTGTTTTCGAAACGGCCAGTAGTTAGGGCTTGTTGGTGCACTCTTGGAGTTGAACCCTGGGTCTTCCCCTGTGCCAACAAATGGTTCCATTGTCGGGAAAGGAATCTTCTTGAGGGAATGTTAAGGTGGTTTCCATCGAAGATAGAGATTCAGAAGTGGATAGAAGATCAAGAAAAGGATTTCATTGAATCCCAGAACAAGATCCCTAATCTTAGTACAGAGGATTGGCTGGAAAGATATATCTTTACTGATATACACAAGATTTTCTTTGGAGGAATCTGTAGGGATTTATACGAGTGGATAGCTAGGTTAGAAGATACCCAATTTGAGATCAGATCTAGGCCACCTATGGTTTGGACGTCGGCACTGATCAAGAAGGTCAAGAGAGTTGATAATGTCATGTCAAGAGCAGTAGATCACTGGTTTGATAGTATCATTAGAGGGTATATCACTGAGTTTGTTGTTGACAGAGTAGAATCCTATATCCAAGAAGAGATATGTTTCTTTAAGGGACCTAGAGGAAAACTTTTACACTTTCTGAAGTTGAAGATCAAGATGTTATTGCATGAGAATAACATCTTGAAGATACAATAGTTTGCTCGATTGAAGAGATAATGTTAAAGAACTCAGACAACGACAATGACACAGAACCTGGACATATCCGCAGTGGGAGAGTGTTCAAAGAAGTTCCTCTCATGAACCTGTTTAAGAAGAACTACGGGGATGAAGGTTTCTACAGTAGAGAAGAGGCAGATCTGATAGACGGAGAGCATTCAGAATCCACTAGGAAAGAGGAACCTCACCGAGAAGAGCTAGAAATTTCAGGAACTGCGTCGACTAATGAAGTAAGTACTATTACTCCTATTGTTGTTTCAGCAACATTAAGCAATCAGAGTAATCAAAGTCACCAGAGCGCTTAGATCACTGTTACTAGTAGTCTGCCACATACTTAGTCAGGAAACGTAAGAAGATTTATGGCAGATGAGATGAGGTTACCCACTTTAAGAGGAGATGGATCTGAATATCCTGATCAACATTGGTTTCTATGCAAATTCGTATCGAGTATTAATAACATCACCGACGAAGATATCAAACGAGCTCAGTTTAGTACTACCCTAAGAGACCCTGCACTGAGCTGGTACATGAAGTTTGTTAAGGGAATTGCCCAGCCTAAACCATTGAATGAGATCAAGAACGCATTGATTTTCGAATTCAAGAAACCCAATTCGAAGGCACAGTGCATTACATAAATGAAAGAAATCAAGCAGAGAATAGCTGAACCTATATGGGATTTCGATCAGAGGTTTAAAATCTTGACGAGCCAGTTGAGTTTCCAGATCCTAGATGAGCAGAACAAGGAATGGTTCATTTCTATCGTCTTACCACATATCAGAGTTCCTCTAATGCAACCAAAGATTACTTCGTAATATGAGGCACTGGAAATTTCCATGAAATTAGAATCATCCCCGATGGGAGAATCCAGCTCAGGTATGAGTCAAATCTTGAGTCAGCTAACTAGCCTATCACTGTAAGTCAAAGATATGAAGAAAGACAAGGGAAAAGATAAAAGAGAAGACATCTGGTGTATCAGATGCAACTCTGAAGGCCATGAAAAAGAGAAATGTCCCCTATTCCATGAATACTTAGCCTTTGGAGCTTCAAGCCCCTTGAAG
>JASDQU010739865.1:57903-73124 GCA_032191745.1 Picea mariana
TGGGAGAGGAAACTTCAACCCTCATGGTGGATTCCGAGGAAGAGGAAGAGGAGGAGGTATGGGTCGAGGTCAAGGATAGATAATCTGTTATAACTGCACACATCTAGGACACTTGTCAAGGGATTGTCAGAACCCTTGTACCACTTGCAGCTATTGCAACTCCTTTGACCATGTTATCGAGGAATGTCCAACATTGTTGGCTAAACTTCAGGAGAGACGGAGACCTCAACAGAACATGCAAATACAACTAATCAAAGTAGAACCTCGTAGAGAGGATCCCAGAGTCATTGTTATCACTAGAGGAGTCATTGTTACAGGAGAGGATAGAGTGATCCATGGAAAGACTACAGAAGAATTAGGAGTCAGGAAAGCTACAAAGAAGACACAAGTATTTGATGCAAAGAAAGAAAGACAAATCTTTGAGGAGGCAAGAAAAGAATTCGGGAGAGATCAAGGCTCTTCGTTGAAGACAAAAACATAAGTAAGAGAATGTGGAATGCCTCTGGAATTTGACCAGTCTTCTTCGCCCAGAGATGGAAAATAGGTGAGTAAACTTATCAGTTTCTTGTATACATTTATAGCGCTAATTAAAGATGAGAAATCCATACAAGAACTGAAAAAATTGTTCAGATAGTATGAGATAGGAAGGGTAGATCCTTTACTGAATAAATAAGTACATCAACTATCCAAGAAGATAAGGACAAATAAAGAACTACACCTTAATGCTCAGATTGGAGAGTATGATATAGATTATGTGGTCCTCAACTTAGGGTCAGAAATCAATGTCATGACGAAGAAAACCTGGGCACTGATGGGAAAACCTAAGTTGATCTATTCCCATATCAGGCTCAGGATGGATAACCAATAGGCAGTAAGCCCCTTTGGTAGATTGGAACATATCCCTGTGGACACCAACAGAGTAAGGACGTTTTCAGACTTCGAGGTGATTGAGATAGTTGATGATAGTTGTCCTTACCCTGCGCTGTTAGGAATTGATTGGGCTTTCAATAATTCCACTATGGTTGATTTAAAGAAAATAAAAATGATGTTTGAAGGAGATGGCCTTAGGGTCATCGCACCTTTAGATCCTGATGAAGGTCAGAGATACACATAACCCATCAGAGAAGAAGACCATGCATATGAACTAGAAAACATATACAAATTAACAGCCAGACAACAAGACTACATTAATCCTACGATGGATGAGAATTTGATTTGGTGAAGTGAAAACACATGTTCATTAGATTCAGAAGAAGCACTAGAAAACTAGAAAAACAAAATGTACAAAGTATCTACAAGGACATATTCTAGATTAACCCGAGAAGTTCACTGGATTGACACAACAGTAAGTAACTTGCCCACCTTTGACGGTCTGAATCATTTGGAATAATTCTTGGTGAAATTTGAAGAAATTGTACCAACACATCAAAGATTATTGGCAATGGATGAGGCCCTGAAATCAACTCCATTGAGATGGTGGGGGACACACAAAAACAATATTATAGACTGGGTACAATGTCGCACTTTGATGATAGCATGTTTTTCAGAGAAAGTAGAAAGCTGCGAAGTTAGATACACAGGTCTAAGTTGTCCAAAGGAACATGTGCGAAGTTGCGAGGAAACCTGGAGAAATATCCCTCAAGAACAGTGGGTGCACAAATTCATAAACATGCTGGACACAATCCCGATGAAGTGGTACCTAAAAGCATAACTGTGCCTCATCACTGTAGATTAGGAAGGTATGACCCAGAACTTTGTAACTACCTTTTTGTTTGAAAGCCAATATCCTACAGTAGATCAATCATTATAGGTCATAAGACAAAAAGTGTTCGAGGAGGCACCTAGCATCCCTTTGGAACAAGAAGAGGATGAATGGACTGAAGTTGCAAGGCTGTTACAATATCAATGCAGTCGAAGACAATGATCCAAGGAATGTGAACATCACTGAAACAGAAGGCCAAAGAGACATAGAAGGACCAGGATTTGAACTACCTTTCATTGGACAACCGATCAATATCAAGAATGTCAACATTGGAACAGAGCAGACACCAAAACTTGCAAATGTTGGAGATTATTGGGATGTTTCCACTATTGACAAGATTACAAAGTTGCTACATGAGTATCATGACTTGTTTCCAACCAAGTTCACTGACATGAAGGGTATTAAACGACTTATGGGGGAGATGAGGATCCCTTTGAAACCAGATGCCAGGCTAGTCAAACAGAGACCTTACAGATTGAATCCTAAATATAAGGAGAAAGTGAAAATTCAGCTCGACAGAATGCTGGAAGAAGGAATCATAGAACCTATTGAAGTGTCAGAATGGATTATCCCTATGGTGGTACAAGACAAAAAGACAGGAGAGATCAGGATCTACGTAGATCTAAGGAAGCTGAATGATGCCTGTTTACAGGACCCATTCCCTACACCATTTACTGATGAAGTGTTAGACAATGTAGGAGGATAGGAGGTATATTCTTTTACAGATGGATTTTCAGGATACCATCAGATCTGGATTGCTAAGGAAGATCACCACAAGACCACATTTGAAACATAATGGTGATCCTACCAGTATACAGTGATACCATTTGGCTTGAATAATGCACTAGCCATATTTTCCAGGGTGGTGGTCGAAGCGTTTAAGGAGTGTTTACATAAATTCCTGGAAGCATATTCTGATGATTGGACTGTTTTCAACATTTTTCAGAATAATATTGAATGCTTAAGACTAATGTTGGATAAGTGCAGGCATAGTCATATTTCCTTAAACCTGAAGAAGTGCATCTTAATTTCACCCTTTGGAGTACTGCTAGGTCATATTGTGTGTAAGCAGGGATTGCTGGTAGATCCATCCAAGATTTCCATTATAGTCGATCTACCCCCTCCTACTTCAGTCAAACAGCTGCAAACTGCACTAGGACACATTGGATACTACAAGAACTTCATTAAGGGCTATGCACAGATTAAAACACCCATGGAGAAGATTTTGAAGAAATACTATCAGTTTCATTGGACAGAAGAATGCCAGCAGAGTTTCAACACACTGAAACGGAAAATGGTTACTGTGCCTATTCTAGTTTTCCTAGATTGGATTAAGGAGTTTCATGTGCATGTCGATGCATCTTCCATTGCATTAGGAGTTGTGTTAGCACAACCAGGAGCTGGAGACATCGACCATCCGCTAGCCTTTGCTAGTAGAAAGATATCAACAACTAAGATTAATTACACCACCACTGAGAGAGAAGGGTTAGCCATGGTGTACGCGTTGTAGAAGTTCCACCACTACTTTTTAGGATGACACTTTAAAATGTTTACTAATCACTCCATGCTGAAATAATTAGTCAACAAGATAGTGTTGGGGGGAAGAATATGTAGATGGTTTCTGCTATTTTAGGAATATGATTTTGAGATCATGGTTAAATGAACAAAGGTCCTGACCACTTGTCGAGGTTGGAACATGGATAAGAGACTACTTGCTTGGAGGATATACTTCCAGATGCACAGTTGTTAGCCATTAGAAAAATCAATGATCGCTTCACAGAGATAGTCCAGTTCCTGTCAACAGGAATGGCACCTAGTGATTACACAATCACCCAGAAGAAATAACTGGTAGTACGCACTGCAGATTTTTTACTTATAGCCAGACAACTATACAAGATGGGACTTGACAAGATATTGAGAAGGGGTTTTATGGAAGAAGAGAGACCATTGATCCTCATAGAAGCACATGAAGGCATCACAGGAGGACACTACGCAATGAAAGCAACAACGCAAAAGATTCTTAGGGATGGCCTTTGGTGGCCTACTCTACAAAAATTTGCTAAGGACTATTATAGAGCCTGCGATGCATGTCAAAGAGTTGGGAAACCATCCAAAAGAGATGAAATGCATTTAGCACCATAGTTGTCCCTACAATCATTTGAGAAATGGGCCATTGACTTCGTGGGACCTATAAACCCACCAAGAAAGTGCACAGGAGCAAGGTACATAATCACTACGACAAAGTACTTGACCAGATGGGCAGAAGAAAGAGAAGTTAAGGATTGTAGTGCAACTATATTTGCACGCTTCATATTTGAGGATATCATAACCAGGTTTGGATGCCTGAAGACCCTTATGAGCGATCAAGGCACACATTTCATCAATAAGACCATTGAAGCCTTGACTCAAGAATTTGAATTTCACCATCATAAGAGCACACCCTATCATCCACAATAAAATTGGATAGTTGAAGCATTAAATAAAATCTTGGAGACAATGTTGACAAAGATATGCAGTGTGAATAGGGATGATCGGGATTTGAGAGTACCAACAATATTATGGGACTACAGAATAACTTGCAAGAAACTGACCATGTAGACCCCCTTCAAATTGGTCTATGGTCTAGAAGAAGTTGTACCCATGGAATATTTGGTCTCTAGTATGAGAATTGCAACCTTTACAGATATGGATTACACTAGCACTGTTCAAGAGAGGCTTGTGCAGTTGGTCAAACTGAAAGAAGACAGATTTATTGCAGGATTTCACCAAGAGGTTCAGAAAGAAAGAGAGAAGGCCTACCATGAAAAACACATAAAAAAGAAGACATTTAAGCAAGGTGATTTGGTATTGGCATATGACAGTAAGTTCATGAAGCATCCAAGAAAGTTTAGAATGCATTGGCTTGGGCCATATGAGGTTGCCTATGTTACAAAACGAGGAGTTGCGTAGTTGAAGACTTTGAATGGAGAATGGAAGGAGGGATTAGTGAATGGGATCCAGTTGAAATTGTATTGCGACAACCAATTGCCTCGCAGCTCTCAGTAAAAGCAAAAGGAAAAGGGTCTAGGTACCAAGTGCAGTTGAAACTAGGTACCAGACACAGAAAAGATAGTCTTTACAAGGAAGGAAGGGAGGACTAGAGTTGGAAGCAAGAAAAGATTAAGGAAGAAAAGGAAAAACATGAATTGCGTGGAAGACATAGTGACTGATACTGGGTAGAAGTGAGCATAAGAGGAGAAAATATGGTGTGAAATAAGAGAAAGTAGGTTTTTAGACGAGGAGATTGAGGATGACAGATCAGAAAGGAAGATGTATCATGGACAACTCAGCAAGCAAAAAAA
Source organism: Picea mariana (assembly GCA_032191745.1). Classification (NCBI taxonomy): domain Eukaryota; kingdom Viridiplantae; phylum Streptophyta; class Pinopsida; order Pinales; family Pinaceae; genus Picea; species Picea mariana. The sequence continues at coordinate 63,007 of JASDQU010739865.1, forward strand.
GCCACCATTGGATGCTTTGGAGCACCGTGCGAGAAGGAAGGAAAGACAGGCTGGCGAAGCCCTGAAAACATGGGTCAAGTTGCCCTAGGGTTTTAGACACCTAGGGTTTTGGTATCTATGGTTTTGACACTTAGGTATCGGCCTAAGGCTGTTGGTGAGATATTGTAATGTATAAATAAAGGTCTAAAGGACCTGGGATGGGTTGTTGTTGGTATTGTTAGTTCTAGTCTTGTATCGGTGTGAAAAATTATTGTTGTGTGAGAGAGAAGTGTTAGGTGTAAGAGCCTTCTGGTATTGTAAGATCTTCAGCTGGGTGTGAAGATCAGTCCTGCAGCTGGGTGCGCAGGAAGGGGAGAGATAGAGAGGAGAAGAAAGAAGATCTGCTAGCTAAGAGCGTAAACAAGAATTGTATGCTTCATCTTAATATATTATAAAGCATAGTTCTGTGGACATATCCATAGAGAGAGGGTGAACCACATATATCTTTTGTTGTGTGTGATTGATGTTGTGTTCTATGTCATTTGATATACTTCTATTGTATTACTGTGTTACATCTAATAGGTAGATGTGTAGAGTAGCTTTGAGCTGGTAGTGGTATATAAATGTTGTATTGTTCTTGTATTGGATCCACTTGATATCGCCTTTGGTTGTAGATATATCTGTCCTTCAACCCCCTCATAGATACTTCAGGTAAGACTGAATCTGCTTCGCAGGTGTTTCTGAAAGGGCTAATAGTTAAGGCTTGTTGGTGCACTCTTGGATTTGAACCATGGTTCTGACCCTGTGCCAAAAAATGGTCCCGGCAACGAAACCATTTGTTGGCATAGGGGTAGACCCCGGGTTCAACTGCAAGAGTGCACTAACAAGCCCTAACTATTGGCCCTTTCGACAACACCTGTGAAGTAGATGCAGTGTCACCCGAAGTAGCTATGAGGGGGTTGTAGGACAGAGATGTCTACAACCAAAGGGGATATCAAGTGGATCCAATATAAGAACAATACAACAGTTATATATCACTACCATCTCATATCTACTCTGCACAACTATCTATCAAATCTAACACAATAATGCAATAATAATATATCAAATGATAGAGAACACAACATCAATCACACACAACACAATATATACGTGGTTCACCCTCTCTCTAGGTCTACATCCACAGAACTATGCTTTATAATATATTAATATGAAGCATACAGTTCTTGTATGTGCTCTTAGCTAGCAGATCTTCTTTCTTCTCCTCTTTGTCTCTCCCCTTCCTGCACACCTAGCTACAGGACTGATCTTCACACCCAGCTGCAGGACTGATCTTCGCACCCAGCTAAAGATCTTACAATACCATAAGTCTCTTACACCTAGCACTTCTCTCTCACACAACAATAATCACTCACATCGATAACAAGACTAGAACCAACAATACCAACAACAACCCATCCCAGGTCCTTTAGACCTCTATTTATACATTACAATAGCTCACTGACATCCTTAGGTCGAGACCTAAGTGTCAAAACCGTAGATACCAAAACCCTAGATGTCTAAAACCCTAGGTCAACTTGACCTGTGTTTTTAGGGCTTCACCAGGCTATCTTTCCTTCCTTTTCACGTGGTGCTCCAAAGCATCCAACAGTGGATTTTTCTGCTTACTGAGTTGTCCATGATCTGTCTTCCTTTCTGACCTATCATCCTTGATCTCCTAGTTCAACAAACTACTTTATCTTACTTCACACCGTCTTTTCTGCTCTTCTTCTCACTTCGACCGAGTATCAATCACTGTGTCTTCCACGYWGTTTGTGTTTTTCCTTTTCTTCCTTAATATTTGCTTGCTTCCATATCCAAGGGCGAACAAGCCCCCAACACTCACATGTGAGTCATCCCAAGGCACTTCAGATCTGATCCTTCTATTGTGCTTCGACTTTAGACTACGCAGTGCAGCATGTGCTTCCAACTCTAGTCCTCCCTTCCTTCCTTGTGCAGACTTTCTTTTTTGTGTCTAGTACCTAGTTTCAACTGCACCTGGTACTTAGAGCCTTTTCCTTTTAATTCTACTAAGAGTTGCGAGGCATCTGGTTGTCACAATACAATTTCAACCAACTCCCATTCACTAATCCCTCCTTCCATTATCCATTCAAATTATTCAACTGCACAGCTCCTCCTTTTGTAACATAGGCAAAATGTCTTGCCATCCAACTGAAGTGAGCCTCCCAAATAAACTTTGCACACTCTCTTGTAGGAACACAGAGATGGCCCAAATGGCATAACAATCCATCCTGAATGTGAAAATCGATGGCATTCACACTTGTACCCAATAGATGATAGGTGGTGGCAAAGTCCATATCTTGCTGATAAAGTTGGGGCCATTGAGATGCCTCATGCCCACAGGAATGGAGCACAGTGGTGAGTGAAACCACAGAAGGTCGACTGAGGTTGTGCATGACATGATTTGTGCTCCTTGTCTTATACCTGATGTTGATATGGAACTACTACATGTAGGTGGACCACTTCTTATGGTGGTCATTCTGCAACTTCCCCTGTGTCTGTATGAACTGCAAAGGCTTGTGATTAGTGTGGATGATTGTCTCCTTTCCTAGAATGTAATGTTTCCATTGACAACATTGTACAATGGAATACATTTCCTTGTCATAGGTGGAGTATTTCCTGACAGTATCTGAGAGTGTCTCACTATGGTATGCTACCAGATGACCATGTTGAGTGAGAACTCCGCCTACAACATAGTCAGATGCATCAGTCTCAATATTGAACGGTTGTTGCAAATCAGGTAAGGAGAGTTCTAGAGCTGAGCACAAGATATGCTTCAGATCATCAAATGATCATTTTTTTTCCTTCATCCATGAAAAATTTTCCTTCACACTGCCCTTGGTCTTGGCTAAGGGCATATGCAATATTAGAGAATCCCAACATGAACCGGTGGTAGAAGTTGGCAAGTACCAAGAAGCTCTGAAGCTCGATTAGTGTGGTTGGGGCTGGCCAATCATAGATGACTTGGATCTTAGCTGGATCAACATGCACCCCATGCTCTTCAACAATGTATCCCAATTATTGGACCTTTTTCAAGCCAAAGGAACATTTTTCTAGGTTGGAATATATCTTGTGTTGCCGCAGAGTGCTCAAAATGTGTTGAATATGCTGCATGTACTCCTCACAAGTTTTGCTAAATATGAGGATATAATCCAAATAGACAACCACAAAAGAGTTGGTGAAGGGTATCAATACATCATCCATCAACCTCATGAAAGTGGCTGGTGCATTTGTTAATCCAAAGGGCATGACCAACCATTTGAAGAGACCTTCTTTAGATTTGAAAGTTGTCTTCCATACATCAGTTGGTTAGATGGGAACCTGGTGGTAGCCAAAATTTAATTCAATCTTGTTGAAGAACTTTTCCCCCTTGAGTTGGTCAAGAAGGTCATCAATTCTAGGAATTGGGTACCAACTCCTCACTATGATTTTGTCTAATGCTCTGTAATCAATATAGAGTTTCTAGGTCCCATATTTCTTCTTCACCAGTACAATCGAGATTCAACAAGGGGAGGATTTGGTTCTGATATGCCCCTTTTGAAGAAACTCTTGGATCTGACGCTTGATTTCATAATTTTCCATCAGTGAGAGATGATATACTGGCCCATTAGGTAGAGGTGCACTGGGGGTTAGATCAATTGGATGCTTGACTTAGCAGTGCATCGGTACCCTAGTGGGTGAGGAGAATATTTCTCTGTACTCCCCCATGATCTCATCCACTTTCTTCTACTACAAAGAGAGAATCTTTGTATAGGTCACAGATGTGGCAGTGACCTTCTACTTACTGTGAGCACGGATCACAAAGAAGATGAACTTCCTAGTCTGTGAAATGAACTTACTGCATTACTTAGCAGAGATTAAATAAATAGTGGTAGGCGACACTACCTCTGTTATGCTATACAATTGTCTACCCAAAGTAATAATAAAATTGCAAGGCCTAGACTCATACGCAACATGTCACTTCCATAAATATGGTTGTCCTAAAAGAACATCAAAAACTTCAAGGGGAGAAATATCACACAATACCGCATCTTTGAAAGGCTTGATGCCATAGGGAAGACGACACTATTGGCTGACATGGATATATCTTCCTTGGTGAAGCCAACCAATGGTGTAGGGATGTAGGTGCGGTGTCGTCGGCAGGTCCAGCCACTTGATGACCTCTACTGATATTAGTTTCTTTTCACTATATCTATCGACAATGAAATGAAGCAAATCCCCCTTTACCCACATCTATGAGTGAAAAATGCGTTCCCATTCCTCTGGTTCTTCTGGTTTGCTTGGATGAACTTTGGTGGTAGCGAAAATGGCACTGGGTTCAACATTGATAATCATGTTCCCTCTTTCTGGATTTGATTCAAAGTCATAATCTGCCTTTCACTCAGAAGCTTTTAGCTCGGCCACTAGTGACTTCTTGGAGCGACATTATTCAGTGTTATGCCAAGGGATTTTATGGTATTCAAACCATTCTCCCATGTCCTTCTTCGATTTCTCATTACCCTTCTTGTGTTGCAGCTTGGACTAATTGTCCTGAGAGTGACCACCTTTTCTTTGTCCCTTTTTTTTGGTGTTGGGGCTACCTTTTCCCTAATTTGGCTGTGAGGAGTTTGTAGATACAAACTCTTGCCTCTTCTACTTATATTTCTGCTCGATATTAACAACATATATAAGCCCCACCCAATGATGTGYTGTATAGAAACTCCAWTTTTGTTTGAATGTATCTATGAAGAAAGTTGTGGTATTTGAGAACTAGATGTYGCTCAGAGTCTTTGATACCCAATTTGGTGCACAGGGTATGGAAAATATTGATGAAATATGGTACTGTCTAGTCCCTTTCCTGATGCAGGGTGGTCAATCTTGTGTACTAGTCCTCGTAGCTTCCAACATGGTAGTATTGTTCTTTAATGTCATYCATGAAGGGTAGTATGAGTCGTTAAAATAATGGAATATAAAAATTTGCATGTACCTTGAAGGGGTTTGCATGGCTGCTTGATGAAGATGTGTTTCCTATGGGCATCCACCAAAGGATCTCTGCAAAGTTGTCCATCATTTCGTTCCTTTGTTGCACAAGGGATTCCTTGAGTAACATTTTAAAAGGATATCCTGCTCCATCACATTTATTTTCGTCCCCCATTGGTTTTTTGTCGGTCTTGACATGACCGATCTTACAAAGGATCGACTGGTTTGAGTCCCAACTTCTTGTACCCAGATCTTGTCAGGGACATTCACAAAGAAAAACAAATGAAGAGAAGACCACTCTAATACAACTGATCTGGATTTATGAGCATAACGAAATGATTAACTAACTAAATACAATAACATATATATATATATAGATAACAACAAGATATATCTAGTGAACAATAACTTCTATTGAATAAATAAAATAGGCTGAAACTCTAAAACTGTAGAACTGAAAACAACTTGCTCGAATGGTGGTAGCTATCTCTAAGAAGAGATGTGGCTGCTACGTGCATCTGTCTAAGAAGAATTATTACAATGAGGCTCCAAAGGCCCTTTTAACATTACTCATGAATTCCAAAACCCTAGACATCCAAAAACCTAACCCTAGGAGATGAAACACCAAAATTTATGCGGGCCTTGATGGGTAAGTTGGTACCTCAAGTTCTTGGGGTCATAACTTTTTCATATGACCTCCATTTTAGGTGTGTGATATCCTGTTGGAAAGGTATTCTCGATAAATACACATTATACTATCAAACGCTGACTTTGTCTATAGTTTGACTTTGGTAAGACAAACAAATATTATTTAGGGCCCCAAAACATCCCTGGAAGTACAAAAAGATGTGTTGACATGAATACTTCCAAAATAAGGCAGTTGGATTAGGTGGGTGGCCACTAGTCCCCACCTGGAAGATGTGTAGGGATTTAGACATCCCTGGAAGTGTAGAACCCACAATTACAAAGAAATTTCATCATTACGAAGAAACATGTTGAAGTAAAAACTGCCAAGAGGATCTAGTTGGAATAGGTGAGTGGCCACCAATATCCACCTGGATCAACTACGGCTTTGTTGGAGGTACCTATAGTGATGATCACTCCAAGTTGTACAAGATTATCTTGCTCTCTAATCAAAGAATCACAAAAGGACTCAAGACTGGGTTTTTGATAAGCTTTACCTAGAGCCTCTCTTATGGCATAAAAGGTAGATACAAACATAGAATATGCACTACATAACTTAAAAAGAACAATATAGATGCAACGCTCTTCCTCCAACTTTATGTTAAAATCTTCACATAAAATTGTAAGTGTTTTAAACTTAGATAGATAGTCTTAAATGCAAGAAAATTCATTTGGACTTAAAGTCAGTATCTAATTTTCTAACTGATGTGCTCGAATACTATTTATTTTACCAAAAAAAGGTTCAAGTTTTTCCCAAGCTTCATCGAGGTCATAAATTTCTTGAAGGTGGAACCTTAAATTAGGAGAGATGGGCATTCCAATCAGTCCACATGCTTCATAATTCATATTAACCCATTCGAATTTCTTTTCATCATCAATGGGTTATTTTCCCTTTCCCAAGATAATTGGTACAAGCCTTTACTTAATAAATCCTCCATATGGAATTTCCAATGGAAGTAGTTGGTGTTGGTAAGAAAAATATCACTGGAAGAATACATATTAAATATGCAGTTAATATGGATTTAAAAAATAAAACTAATGATCTCAATGGAAAGATCTTGAAAAATTAGGCAGTTTAAAAAAAAAATGATACTGGAAACAAACTTTGGATGTGAAAGTTATTCCCTTTTAAAAAAGGAATAAATGGTAACCAAAGAGACACGTGGTAAGTAGAAGTTGGTATACGTGGTGATACCCCTCCAAATAACCTCACTTTTACAAATAATTTTCTTTATGAAGTGACCCACTTTTATAAAAAGAAGAGGTGATCACTTTTACAATGAAGTTACTTTATAAAATAAAGTTGCATTCGAAATAAATAACTTTACAATAAAATATTAAAGCTACATATAGTGATTCACTTTTATAATTGAAGTGAAATACACTTTACAATGGATGCATGAAATTTTTCAAAAAGAGAGACTTGAACTCAAGACCTATTACTTAATAAGGAAACTTTTGACCAAGTGAGCTAGAAAAACATATTGTATTGTTTAGAAGTGGGATTGTTGTTGTTGTTATTGTTGACAACCTTAGAGAGAGTGCTCATAAAAAACTATTTTCACACAAGAAAAATTTCTGCTTCTCAACGACAACAGGGGTTAGATCTCAGTTAGCTTACCAGGAAAATGCACCTTTTCTGATTTGTTTCTAATTTGTCAATATCACGCAAGATGTGGAGAAAAGAGCACACGTATATCCAAAAGAGTCACAACTCGAAAAAAAAAATAGAAAACCGAAATAGTACTCTGCAAAAATTTTAAAACGGTGTATTTGGGCTTTATACTTCCCTATATGACAAAAATGGCCATATCTTGGGCAATTTTTTTCTTTTTTTGAGTGAAACGAAAAGTGTTCTTGAATGAAACGAGCACTTCGAACGCAATGGAACAGTCCTCTCAACCCATAAATGTACATAAATGGTAGAAACCATATATGAGGAAAATTGACTTCATGATCTCGATCCACAATGGGAGCGGGTCTTCAAACAAGCTTTGATACCAGATTAAAAAACACAGGTATTCCAACAGAGGATGAACACCTTCAGTATCCACTCATACAACCAGATCAAATATCAAAACACCAATATTTTGAAGTGGTAAAATCCCTACAGGGAAACATCCACGACCCCAGCCAATGCGTCCACTTGGAGCAATTTATTAATGTGATCACAATTGATCATCGGAAAATGAACCTCCATGCTCTTTAAATAGAGATCATGGACCAATCAGGTGTTAAGCCATAGATCAATGTATCCATTAAGATTGAGGAGAATATGAATCATCAAATCACTCTATGTCGGGAATATATCGTGACCATCAGATTTCCTAACTACAAATGCATACTAATTCATACTAAAGAAACACACTAAGAAACACACTTTTACCTAATGACACATTAGAGTAAGTATATCTTAACTAACTCCTAAGTGTCTAAATATTCTAATAGACACCACAACAAACTCACAGTGCCCATACCTTGTCCTAAATGATATGTTGTAGATTTCCTCATCCTTGATTTTGACTTGGTGATGTCCTGACCTTATATAAATATTTGAGAATATTGTATCTCCCCTGAGATGATAAAAAAAATCATCTATCCTAGCTAAAGGGTATTTGTTCTTGATGGTCATCTTGTTCAACTCCCTATAATCGACGTACATCCTTAAGGTACCATCCTTCTTATTTACAAACAAGGTTGGTGCTCCCCATGGGAAACTAACCAATCCATACTCAAAAAAACTTCATATGGTCCTAGGGTAGGATATTAAAAACCACCCGAGTGTACAATCCAGTCATTTCAAGTGGATAGACTTCAACTAGTTCAACCACTTTTCTCTTTCTTCCAGTGGCTAATTGGACTAGCCATGCTCTCACATGTCTCATTTTCTGCAATGAACGTGCCTTAACCACTTGAGGTGAAATATAACTAATGTTAGAACCTGGTTCAATTAAAATAGTGACAGGTTGAAAGGCACTGATACCTTATAACTCCACCACAGAGGCTCGGTGGTCTGCTTGTCAATTCTCTACAACTGCATAAATTCTCGGCATGCTTCTGTCTACATCATTGACTGCAGCTTCCTCCTACACATTATACAATTTCCTACTATCATGTTGTTTGTGGGGGCAGTTCCACAATAGGTTTGGTTTTCCAATCCCCAACATTGCAATGCCCCTTTCTTGGGATCCTCTGATCTTTCCCTTTCTTTATCTACTAGTATATTTCCACTTCGAAATGGAAAGTTTTGTTGATGCACGCTTCTCTTGGCCAACCTGATTGTGCACCTTCCCTGGAATTACTATGTGGAAAATATTTGAATCCTTTATTTTGGAATCCATTTTGGTCCTTCCTCTTCCATGTTTTTGAAGGCTCTTGCTTATGCTTATGCTTATACTAATCATAACAACATCTGTCCTTCCAGATTATGTCCTCTAATGTCTTGGGGTTTTCCGAATGCAATATCATCTTGGTAGGACTTTGGAAAACCCCTAAGAAACATTGGATTCTCTCCTTCACATCCTTGAGGTAGGGGATATACCTCAACAATTTCATAAACCTTTTGGAATATTCATCCATATTAAGTTGTCCCAAATTAAGCTCATGGAATTCCTTGATTTTATCATCATAATACTTTTTTGATAGGTAAGCCTTACGAAAGTGTTTCTAAAATTATTTCCAGGTCATTTTGTTTTCCTTTATCCCTTTAATTTCGTTGAGGTGTTCCCACCAAATAGAAGCCCCTCCAATCATGTTAAATAAAAAAATCATTTCCTTGGTATTATCAAAGTAATTATGTACTTGAAAGTGTTTCTTCAAAATAAATAGCCATGCTTCAACTTCTTCTTCTTTCTTTATCTCTCCATCAAAGGTATGTGGCTTGGCCTTGTTTAATTCTTCAGTTAGATAACTCTAATACTTCTTCCTCTTTCTTCTCTTGGGAATGCTAGATTATGTGTTTCTACTAGACTTCTCTATTGATGTAGTCTTCCAACTAGATTACTCAGTGGAAACACTTTCATTAGATTTTCCTCCCTTAGAATCCTTATGCTTCTTTCTAGAAGAAATCCTTCCCTCATTGTTGTGAGCCATTCCATGCTTGTGATCATCCAAAGGGGTTTTCAATCTCTCCAACTGTTTAAATTCCACATTGTTGGGGCTTTGTTGCAGATGTTTCTATATTTCAAATAGGCTTTGTAGTAGAAATCCACTCAACTTTTCCTATTCGGCCTGGGCTCTCATAAGCCTCTCATTGTATTAATTGAGACTTCTAACGATGTCCATCAAATTTGGAGGGGTTTATCTATCCCTCTGACCATCATATTCTTCATCTTTGAGGTGTGAGGAGTCATCCATACTAGACTCCATCACTCAATCATGTGGTCTTTCAATACGTCCTATGTGTTGAAACAACAACTATCATTAGCATTTTATGT
>JASDQU010739865.1:79258-93667 GCA_032191745.1 Picea mariana
AGAATTTTTGGTGGGGAACACTTGAGAATATTGAAGATATACATGTGAATGAGGTAACCAAGGATATCTAAGCCGAATTTCAGAAGGAAGGTGAAGAAAAGAGAGCCATAATTGAAGGGAGGATAAATTCTTTTGATGATGCTTTCTAAGGTATGTTATTTACAGGTCATCTCCCCATTTTCTCTATAACTTTTTTTATATAATTATTTAGACCATGAAATTGCTATGAAATTGAGAAAACATACCCAAGTATATGTGGTAAAAAATTCATCTTGTGGGTCGTTGTATTGTGGGAGTTACACTCCATGGAAAATAACGTTTGTGGCTAGTCCTGAAACTAGTCAAAAAAAGATGTTTCGGGTAAAAACGTCATAACTTTTTCATAACAGATCCATATTCAGTGAGACAAAATCTATTTATTAGGGTATATTGAGTATTTTGTATCACAATTTTATATCAATTCAATGAACATTTTGTGCGGTGCACGCTCTACAAGGTCGCTCTCTAGAATAAGAAAGAATTCAGCAAGGTATGCCACTTTTGCTATAACTCATTTTCTGATAGGTTCCAAGTAGTGACACCTAGAGGAATTGCATAAAAAACACTGAAGAACATTGTGTATCAGTTTCAGATCTTTATTTATTACAGGTACAAAGTTATGATTATTTCAAGTTGGGGTTGTTGACTAATCCAAAACTAGTCATGGTTGAGACAAGCAGTTGATGAGTTGGCACATACATGAGGTGTATAATTGATGATGTTGGTACATATTGATGACTCATTGTTGATGAGTACTTGACACATGATTGGTATATACTTGGTACATGGTTGGATGCACTTGTTTATGGTACAGGTTGATTACAGGTTGTTTGGCACAGGTTGGTGCATGGTTGTTGCACTTGTTTATGTTGACAGATTGATATCTATTGAGGATTGTTGCCTCATCTCAGTTGGTGTTGAGAATGCAAGTTGAGTATTGCATACAGAGCTAGTTCTCTTGTAGATTTTTAATCTATTCAGTTGTTGTTGAAAAACCCCCAGATTGAAGTCCATAATAAAAAGAAAAATTGTACATACATCTTGTGTTCTTTGTGTTCCTTGTGGAGATGATTTGTTGATGATATGTTAATGATATATGTTGTTGATATGTATTCACATATAACTGATTATAAATGAAAACAATGAGTAACGAGAAAATGTTGAATGTTAACTAAGGATTTTTTGTATAAGAGGGAAGTTTTGGGAAAAAGATCCCCACACTCATTCACCCCCCCCTCTAAGTGTGGTAGGTGTGTCCAACAAGATCAAGCATAAGTCATTGGATATTTTGGACAACCATTCATAATCAAGTTTCTTCCTTCTTCCTTTTCTCATTTAGTTCTTAACATGAATGTTAGTTTTAGGAGAAATAAATATGTTATATATCAATATGTTTATCATTGATCCTTACCCACAAAATTGTTGATTAAGGTTGGTTGTCATTGATGTCAACCCTTGAACAAAGCCTTATAGCAAAAAAGTTGGGTAATGGACCCAAGATTGTTTGATGTAAATATGAATCATTATTGTCTTGTCATGGTTGATAATAAGTAGAAATGGATGAAATCCATATTGGTCCCCTTATCGTGAAAGCCCTCACGGGAAGACGCTTTGTGGATTGAGTTATCCTAGAAGTATGGTTAGAGAACCCATGATTATTTGTGGAATAATTAGATGAAGGTCAGTGAATTTTTCATTGAAACTATCTTAGATGGATAGTTCTTGTCATCCCATTTCGGGTGGTATGTGGAACGTCACATAACTCCTCACGGTTAGAGAGTTATGGCCATGAGAAGTTGGAGAACCCAGGTTTGGGTAATGGACCTAAGTTTGCTTGATGGATAACGGTATGAGTTTTGATATATTTGGAGGTAATACAATTCTATATGGATGGTAAATGTCATTCTGTTTCTGGTGGTATGTGGAACGTCACATAAATCCTCACGGTTTGAGAGTAATGGCCCTACGAAGTTGGAGGACCCTCTTATGTCATCTAGAAGCCCCAAAAGGTCAAAGTAGTCAAAGTGGTTTAAGATATTTTAGAAGGTAAATAATAAAGTGAATTGATGACTGTACTATAATTGAAATTGAATACAAAATAAATTATTTAAATAATAAATTTAATGGAGAAATTAGAAGTAGGTTAACCCTAAAATAAAGAAAGTGGGCAAAGTGACCTAGAAGATGTTTTTAAGGAAGCTACTTGGAGAGTATAAATAAGAGACAAGGCTCTCTCCTTTTAGAAACACTTGAGAATATTGATTATCTATAGGTGTCTAAGGTAACCAAATGATATCTAAGCCTAATTTCTAAGAAAAGGTGAAGAAAATAAGGAAGGAATTCAAGGAATGATAAATTCCTTTGAAGATGTTTTCTAAGGTATGTTATTTACAGGTCATCTCACCATTTTCACAATAACTTTTTTTCTAGAATGATTCAGACCATGAAATTGCTATGAAATTGAGGAAACATATCCAAGTATCTGTGGTAAACAATTCATCTTGTGGGTCGTTGTATTTTTGGAGTTACACTCCGTGGAAAATAGGGTTTGTGGCTAGTCCTGAAACTAGTCTATAACAAGTGTTTCTGGTAAAAACGTCATAACTTCTTCATAACAGATCCAAATTGAGTAATAAAAACTGTGTTGGATATATTATAGTCTATAGTATGTTTTTTAATAGTTTCATATCAATTCAATAAATATTCCATGCGGGGAACGCTCTACAAGGTCGCTCTCTAGAATAAGCCAAAATTCAACAAGGTATGTCATTTTTGCTATAAATATTTTTCTGAGAGGTTCCAAGTAGTGACACCTAGAGAAATTGTATAAAACACACTGAAGAACATTGTGTATCAGTTTCAGATCTTTATTCATTACAATTACAAAGTTTTGATTATTTCAAGGTAGGGTTGTTGACTAATCCAAAACTAGTCTTGTGAGACTAAAGAAAAGTTTGATGAAAATGTTAGTCTCTTGTTGTTAAAGTTAAGGAAGGTTTGCAGGTATGTGATTATATACACCAGGTCTATTACAGACTTACAAATAATATTTGGATGATGAAATTGATGAGGGTTTTTGGTTGAGGTACAAGTTGAGTACATGGTTGAGACAAGTAGTTGATGAGTTGGCAGATACATGAGGTGTATAGTTGATGATGTTGGTACATATATATGAGTCATAGTTGATGAGTAGTTGACACACAATTTGTACATACTTGGTACATGGTTGGTTGCACTTGTTTGTGGTACATGTTGATTACACGTTGTTTGATACAAGTTGGTGAATGGTTGATGCACTTGTTTATGGTACAAGTTTATTACAAGTTGTTTGGTACATGTTGGTGCATGGTTGCTGCACTTGTTTACGGTACAGGTTGATTATAGTTTGAGGTACAGGTTGATGCATGGTTTAGGTTTATTGGTATAGGTTTACAACAATATATCTCACAGTGATAGTTTGACAGTGGTTCCATCATTCTACTTCTACTTCAGAGCAGTTGGACGGGGCAAGGAAAGGTGGTTGTAGTCACCTTCCAGTTGTAGTCAGAGAACATAAGGGGTTGTAGCCTCCTTCTGGTTGTAGCCAGCGAATTGGGGAGTTGGATCTTCCCTCAGGTTGTATCCTGAGAAACTAGGGGGTTGGAGCCTCCTTCCAGTTGCAGCTGGAAAACAAAGGAAGTTGGTGCTTCCAATGAATGTANGGTACAGGTTGATTATAGTTTGAGGTACAGGTTGATGCATGGTTTAGGTTTATTGGTATAGGTTTACAACAATATATCTCACAGTGATAGTTTGACAGTGGTTCCATCATTCTACTTCTACTTCAGAGCGGTTGGACGGGGCAAGGAAAGGTGGTTGTAGTCACCTTCCAGTTGTAGTCAGAGAACATAAGGGGTTGTAGCCTCCTTCTGGTTGTAGCCGGCGAATTGGGGAGTTGGATCTTCCCTCAGGTTGTATCCTGAGAAACTAGGGGGTTGGAGCCTCCTTCCAGTTGCAGCTGGAAAACAAAGGAAGTTGGTGCTTCCAATGAATGTAATTCTTTAAGACATGTAAGAAAAATCATTCTGTGGTTTTCTCCCGCTTTGGGCTTCTACGTAAAAAACTGGTGTACTGTGTATGTGTATGATTGTTCATTTGTTCATTTCTCATTATTGGATGATAATTCTACATTGATATAACACTTGGATTATTTGGTTTAAAAAGGATTATAATTGCTCTATTACCGATTCACCCCCCCTTCTTAGTAATCCAACAATTGGTATCAGAGCTAGTTCCTTCAAGAAACAATTTAACCACTGGAATGAGATCATGGATTATTCTGAGAATGGAGTACCAATGTTTAATGGTCAGAATGGTTTTAAGTATGAGATGTGGAGTAGAAGGACGGAAGTATTTTTATAGGCACGGGAACATTATATTTGGCTATCAGTTGTTACAGGATGTGATAGATCAAAAAGGGAAAAGACTGCAACCAAGAAGGAATTGAAGAAGAGTAACAAAATAGCAATGTATTTCATCTGGGAAGGACTACCTAACCTAGTAAAATAAAAGGTTGGTAAATGTTCATCGGCCAAAGAACTTTGGGATAAGTTACATGACATATATTCTTCAGCCATCATAGATTCAGAAAATGCCCAAGAAGATGCAGATACAAAACAAGAAGAAATATGCTCATCATGTCAGACAGTTTCAGAAGAGGAAGAGTATGAAGAAGCATAAGTCGATTACAGAGAAAAATTGATCAGTGTAATTAAATATATAAGGAAATAAAGAGAAGAAAACAAGTCATCCAAGAAAGAATTGATGAGGCAAAAGGAAAGTGTTCAAGGTTCCGAAAAATATCAGCAGGTCATCAAGAATTTAAGAGCTCAACTAGAAGAGGCCAAAAGAATTGAAGAAACTCTAGAATGTCAAAATAAATGTTTAGAAGCCAACATAGCAGCACAAAAGGAAGAAGCAGAAAAGAGAGAAAAGATATTGATGGATCATCTCAAGAAAAGGACCAATGAAATAAAACAACTCAAGGAAGAGTTTGGTCAAGAAGAGAGAAGAATGGAAAAATAAATAATTACATTGAAAATCCAACTTGAAGAAGCTAAGAGAACAAAAGAGGTCATGAAATCTCAGATAATGAAGAAATAATAATAGGTTGAGAATCTTGAAGAAGAAGTTGTCACACTAAGAGTCAAAATCATCAAGCTCAACAAGAACATTGAAGAGACAGAAACATTCACATCAGTTGTAGAGAATGAAGAGAAGTACTCTACGTTTCTAGAAAAGAAGAATGAAGAAAATATAAAGAGTTATGTAGAAGTACTCAAAGGAAGGAATCATGGTCAACCAAAATCTAAGAAAACTATTGAAGATACATATTCAAGAAGACCATCCATGTTCAAGCCACAAAGAAGCTTCAATCATGATCATGATGAGTCAAGGAAAAAATTTAGAAGGACTATGCCACAAAGAAGATCATTCACTCCCAGGTATGAAAATTTATTTTATGGTCATTGTTTTTATTTTACTAACTTTGGACATAAGGTTGTAGATTGTAGGGATTATAAAATAAATGTTCAAGCAAGAAGTGCCTATGTGGTCGCATGTAACAATGAGTGTTACAAATGTCATAACTATGGACACATAGCTAGTGATTGTAGAAGCATGATCGATACTTCCATGAAAGAGAATACTGATATTAGATATAAGAAAGTATGGATAAGAAAACAGGAAGAACATGTGAACAAATACCAGGTACCAAAGATCACAAGATTGGCAATAAAACGAGATGAAGAAAATTCTATAGAGAAAAATAAAGATGTCAGATACAGAAAGGTTTGGAAAATAACTGAAAGAAAGGAAGGAAGGGTAAATAAGGGACATGTTCAAGATATTGTACTTTCAGGAATTGCAGTGAAAGATGAATCCACATACATAAATAAATAAGTCAGAGCTCAGAAAGATAATGAATCTACCAATGAAGATGATGATGAATACACATTAGAGGAGGAATTGTTATGAGCCATCTATCTTAGAGACTCCCGGGTAATATGAATATTAGACAGGGGGAGTCTATGTGATAGTTGTGACARACCAAAGAACCATCCTTCAAGCAGCTTGCAAAGTTTGAGAAGATAGATCYAGARCAGCCAKTTAGCTGAAGTACAATTTGATGGATTAATCGAGACTTCATGATAGTATAGTGATAAATGGGTCATCATTATGGACAATTGTGCAAGTAGATTCTTGGACAGTATAGACGAGAGCATGGATTCATAGATTGGTTCAAAGAGTGTTTYAGAGACAAAGGAACATTATCATAATGGATGATAATTACATAGGAAATGGCTCGAACAATGCTAATGGATTCCAAATTGACATTTTTTTTTGGACACATGAAGTGCATACAACAATTCACATTCAAAACAAAGTAATGCTAATAAACAACACTGACAAAAATCCCTACGAGTTATGGAAAGGAAGACCAACAAATGTGAAGCACTTCAGATTTTTTGGAAGCAAATGCTACATCAAAAGAGAAGATGGAAAAATGGGAAAGTTTGACTCTTGTGTGGACAAAGGAGTACTTGTTGGTTACTCAAGTACAAGGGAAGCATACAAGTGTTACAATATGAGATTGCACAAAGTTGTGGAAAGCATCAACGTAACAATTGATGAAACAGGCAGACCAAAATCAAAGGAAAAATAAAATGAATCAATGGAACAGCCTTTCGAAGAAGAAGTAGAATATGAAAAAGAAGTAGAATAGAAAGATGAAGATAATTCAACAGAACCATAAGAGAAAGTTCAGCAAGTGTCTCCAAAGAACCCTGGCAGATGAGTACAGAAGAATCATCCTTCATATCAGATTATTGGAAACAAAGATGTAGAAGTTGAGACTAGAAGAAGAATTTGTTCACTAGAACAAACACACCTAGCACTCTTATCTACAATTGAACCAAGTTGTTTTGAAGAAGCCAACAAGGATGAATTTTGGAATAAGGCCATGGATGAAGAATTGGATCAAATAGAGAAAAATGACACTTGGGAATTGGTTCCAAGACCAAAGGATAAGAATGTGATCGACATAAAGTGGGTCTTCAAGAATAAATTGAATGAATATGGATAGGTTACAAGGAACAAAGATAGATTGGTATGTAAATGATATGCACAGGTTGAAGGAATCGAATTTGAAGAGACATTTTCCCCAGTTGCCAGAATGGAAGCAATCCATTTACTTTTAGCTTATGCATACTCCAAAAACATTAAAATGTATCAAATGGACGTAAAATCAGCTTTTCTGAATAGGTAACTTGAAGAAGAAGTCTACATTGAAAAACCAGAAGGATTTCAGTTGTCAAAAAACACAGATTATGTGTGTAAATTAAAGAAGGCCTTGTATGGTCTAAAACAGGATCCTAGAGCATGGTACTCTAGATTGGATAAGTATCTGCAGCAAGCAGAGTTCAGAAAAGGAAGTGCAGACAATAAACTCTACATAAAGGTAAGTCAAGGTAATATTTTATTAATTGAAGTTTATGTTGATGATATTATTTTTGGTAGTGATGATGACAGGTTAAGCCAGAAATTTGCAAAATATATGAAAAATGAATTTGAAATGTCGTTACTTGGAGAACTATCCTTCTTTCTAGGACTCCAGATACATCAAAGAAACCAAGGAATTTTTATTTCTCAAACCAAGTTTATCAGATAAATGCTAAAAAGGTTCGGAACAGAAGATTGCAAACCAATTATCACTCCCATGCAAACTAGTTGCAAGTTGAGAAAAGATGTTGATTCAAAGTCTACAAATCAGAGGCAATACAGGTCAATGATTGGCAGCCTACTATATGTGACAGCATCCACACTAGATGTAATGTAGGTATTTGGACAGGTGGCACGGTTTCAAGAAGCACCAAAGGAATCACATGTATTAGCAATGAAGAGGATTTTCAGATATCTCAAAGGAACATAAGGGTTTGGATTATGGTATCCAAAAGGAAAGGATCTATCGCTTATTACCTACACATGTGAAGATTGGGCAGGTCGTATTGATGACCAACAAAGCACCAGTGGAGCAACGTTCTACTTGGGTGAGGGTTTATTATCATGGCTAAGCAAGAAACAATCATCAGTATCTCTATCTACAACCAAGGCAGAGTATATTGCAGCAATAGCATGATGTACATGGGTTCTTTGGATGAAACAAACTCTGACAGATATACATGTTGAGTATGATGAGCCCATTCTAATCTATTGTGATAATACAAGCGCTATGAGTATCTCAAAGAACCCGGTGATGCACTCCAAGACGAAGCACATTCCAATCAAGTATCACTTTCTACGGGAGCAGGTTGTAGAAAAGAACATCGGAGTTGAGTATGTAGGCACAAAAGAACATGTGGCAGACATCTTTACAAAACCACGTCCACAGGAAGCCTTCGAATATCTTTGCCAGAGACTTGGAGTTATTTCTACTCCAAAATGAATTCTTTTTGAATGCTTATCTTATATGTCTTATATGTACACGAGGAAGCACCATAAGATGATAGTTTAGTTAGGGGGAGCAACCCTAGATGGAAAGATATCTTTGTCATTGATGACAAAGGGGGAGAGGTTTATCAAATGCAGACGACAGAGGCATAGTTCCAGGGGAAGAATATTTATCAGATGCAAAGGACAAAGGCATGGTTCCAATGGGAGTATGAGTGATATGATTTCAATATTTCATTAGAGTCTTTCCATCAATGCCAAAGGGGGAGATTGTTGATTAAGGTTGGTTGTCATTGATGTCAACCCTTGAAGAAAGCCCCATAGCACAAAGGTTGGGTAATGGACCCAAGATTGTTTGATGTAAATATGACTCATTATTGTCTTGTCAGGTTTGATAATAAGTAGAAATGGATGAACTCCAAAGTGGTCCCCTTATGGTGAAAGCCCTCAAGGGAAGACGCTTTGCGGATTGAGTTATCCTAGAAGTATGGTTAGAGAGCCCATGCTTATTTATGGAATAATGAGATTAAGGTTAGTGAATTTGTCATTTAAAATATCCTATACGAATAGTTCTTTTCATGCCATTTCCAGTGGTATGTGGAACGTCACATAACTCCTCACGGTTAGAGAGTTATGGCCATGAGAAGTTGAAGAACCCAGGTTTGGGTAATGGACCCAATTTTGTTTGATGGATAATGGTATGAGTTTTGATATATTTGCAGGTAACACTATTCTATATGGATGGTACATGTCANCAATTTTTTTTGATGGATAATGGTATGAGTTTTGATATATTTGCAGGTAATACTATTCTATATGGATGGTACATGTCATTCCATTTCTGGTGGTATGTGGAACGTCACATAACTCCTCACGGTTTGAGAGTTATGGCCTTACAAAGTTGGATGATCCTCTTACGTCATCTAGAAGCCCCAAAAGGTCAAAGTAGTCAAAGTGGTTTAAGATATTTTAGAAGGTAAATAATAAAGTGAATTGATGAGTGTATTATAATTCAAAGTGAATACAAAATAAATTATTTAAATAATAAACTAATGGAGAAATTAGAAGTGGGTTAACCCTAAAATAAGGAAAGTGGACAAAGTGACCTAGAAGATGTTTTTAAGGAAGCTACTTGGAGAGTATAAATAAGAGGCAAGGCTCTCTCATTTTAGAAACACTTGAGCATATTGATTATCTATAGGTTTTGGAGGTAACCAAATTATATCTAAGCCGAATTTCTGAGGAAAGGTAAAGAAAAGAAAGCCGGAATTCAAGGAATGACAAATTCCTTTGATGATTCTTTCTAAGGTATGTTATTTACTGGTCATCTCACCATTTTCGCAATAATTTTTTTTATAGAATGATTCAGATAGTGAAATTTCTATGCCATTGAGGAAACATATCCAAGTATCTGTAGTAAAAACTTAAGCTTGTGGGTAGTTGTATTTTTGGAGTTACACTCAATGGAAAATAGGGTTTGTGGCTAGTCCTTAAACTAGTCTAAAACAGGTGTTTCGGGTAAAAACATCATAAATTCTTCATAACAGATCCAAATTGAGTAAGAAAAAATGTGTTGGTTAGAGTACAGTCTGTAGTATGTTTTGTAATAGGTTTAGATCGATTCAATAAATATTCTGTGTGGGGCCCTCTCTACAAGGTCTCTCTCTAGAATAAGCCAGAATTCAGTAAGGTATGCCATTTTTGCTATAACCCTTTTTCTGAGAGGTTCCAAGTAGTGAAACCTGGAGGAATTGCACAAAACACACTAAAGAACATTTTGTATCAGTTTCAGATCTTTATTCATTGCAGGTACAAAGTTTTGATTATTTCAAGTTAGGGTTGTTGACTAATCCAAAACTAGTCTTGTGAGACTAAAGAAAAGTTTGATGAAAATGCTAGTCTTTTTTTGTTAAATTTAAGGAAGGTTTGCAGGTATGTGATCATATACACCAGGTCTATTACGGAGTTACAAATCATATTTGGATGATATGATTGATGAGGGATTTTGGTTGAGGTACAAGTTGGGTACATGGTTGAGACAAGTAGTTGATCAGTTGGCAGATACATGAGGTGTATAGTTGTTGATGTTGGTACATATTGATGAGTCATAGTCGATGAGTAGTTGACACACAATTGGTACATACTTCGTACATGGTTGGTTGCACTTGTTTATGGTACATGTTGATTACAGGTTGTTTGGTACAAGTTGGTGCATGGTTGATGCACTTGTTTATGGTACAAGTTGATTACAGGTTGTTTGGTACAGGTTGGTGCATGGTTGATGTACTTGTTTATGTTACAGGTTGATTACAGTTTGAGGTACAGGTTGATGCATGGTTGATGCATGGTTCAGGTTTATTGGTATAGGTTTACAACAGTATATCTTACAATGATAGTGTGACAGTGGTTCCATCATTCTACTTCTACTTCAGGGCGGTTGGATGGGGCAAGGATAGGTGGTTGTAGCCATGTTCAGGTTGTAGCCAGAGAACATAGGGGGTTGTAGCCTCCTTTTGGTTGTAGCCAGAGAATTGGGGAGTTGGATATTCCCTCAGGTTGTAGCCTAAGAAACTAGGAGGTTGGAGCCTCCTTCGAGTTGCAATTGGAAAACAAAGGAAGTTTATGCTTCCAATGAATGTAATTCTTCAAGACATATAAGAAAAAGCATTCCATGGTTTTCTCCCGCTTTGGGTTTCCATGTAAAACACTAGTGTACGGTGTATGTGTATGATTGTTCATTTGTTCATTGCTCATTATTGGATGATAATTCTATATTGATTTAACACTTGGATTATTTGGTTTAAAAAGGATTATAATTGCTCTATTACTGATTCACCCCCCCCTCTCAGTAATCCAACATAAATGAGGGTTTGATTGCTTAGCCTTTAGCCAATTTTCCCTATAATAGGTATGCCTTCATGTCTTGTTGTGTAAATACTTTAGGAATTTTTCTTTCAAATGGGTTGGTGATATGATGTTAAGGAAATCTATCAAGTACATAAACCTACCTAGTACATCTTTCCATCACCAAATTTCGGATCACAAAATTTGTGACTTCCCACTTGTCTCAATGCAACCCTAGGTAGCTCTTAATGCTTAAGCTAAAGCTCAAAATGATTTCAATCCCATAATGAAATTTATGATAGGAGGATTTTTGTTTTATAATTTCAATCTCCGAGGCCCTTGAACTAAAAAATACTTGATAGAAGCTAACCCTAGTAAGCCATAAGCCCCTCCTACTTAAATGCAAAAATTAAAAAGATGGTTTCCCTTACCTGAATCACATCCTCAAAAGGTGGAATCCATAGTGCTCTTTCTCCATCCCTGCACTCAACCTATCAATGTATGAATTGGTTGAGGGCCTTCTAATGATGATGAGAACCATCACCATGGATCAATTGTTTTCATCATTGGGAGTTCTTGAAAATTCAAACCCGTATGAAGTTAAACAAGCTTGGAGATAAATAGGTGATGGAAGACATCATTTCTAGTTCCCAATGAAATCTACCCCATGGAATATTTGAATCACGTACAACCATGCTAGGTAAAACATAGTATTCTGGATTCTAATTTTTCTCAATGAGCTTGGTATACCGTCTTTACAAGAATTCAGCATTATGGGATTCTTGTTACGAATGCCCTTGAATGTGATCTAGTAAACTGTAACATTTTATATCATTCTAGTCATGTTGAAGAAAGGTATTTCCACTTTGATTTCTTATCAATTAGAATCTACAAGTATTGGGTTGGGAACAAATCCCACATAAATATTCATATGGATGTGGCTTTACTTTGATGGCCCACTGTTTGGATTGGCCAACATAAATGCCTCTGATGATGCACACAATAGAGGAAACTTTTGGAGATGGATCATTGATGAGGTTTTAAAGGCCCCTCGCCTTTTCTTCGTCAACTTCAATATGATGGATAACCCAAAAGACAAGGAAGGATTGTTACTAGAATAAATCCCCCTGGGAAAAGGCATGATATGCCATGAAATTTGAGTTTTCCACTTCCTTTACACAATGTGATTAAAATATACCTTAAAATTATATTTTCTAATGGAAGAGGTTAATAAATTCATATATATTTTCATTTGAAAAATCCCCTATCCCAAATGCTCTTACTATTGAATTCATTAAGATAAGGGTTAGGCCAAGCAACCGACATCCTTTCAAACGATTCTTTGGGAATATCCATAAAAGCGGATGGATACCTCTCTTCTCCCTTAGCAAGGAGAACAAATATATCTAAGGTTACATAAACCATTGGATAATGGGATGAACCAAACAGCCTTTCATGCAATTGATGGATAACAGGGAAACACGAAGTCACACTTTATTAATAAATTGCTACTTACGGGTTTCAATACTTTTTATTCTCTCAATAGCACCTTTGTATACATTCTATTGACCTTAATTATTTTTGTTCATATTGCTTGTAGCATCATAATTTATGAATAAGTGTAATTCATCCTTTTAATAAATTTCACTTTTTTTTACACTAGTACACAAAGGAAGACCCTCAAATGAAATTCAAAATTAATACCTAATTTTACTTTGCAACATTAACTAAAATATAATCTTTAAGTACTTTTCTTTGCATCTACTTTTATGTATATTTTGGTCTTTACACATCTACTTTTTATCTTGAGAAAAAAGATAATATAGGATAACAACAATTTTTGGAGAGGATTTGCATACCATAAAAACTCACATGAAAATTAAAATCTTATGATAAGGTGTAGTGGGATTTTCTAGTTTTAATACTTCACATGAAAGGAATAGGGAGTAAAACCTTTTTTCGGTTGACAACATTGTGTATGCTAATAAATCTTTTAACCGTCTTAACTCAATTCTATACCATTTTAAGAGGAGTCAAACAAATTTTAACAATTTTGCAACAAACTATCGTTTTATTTTAACAATTTTGCAACAAACTATCCTTTTAATATATTGACATAAATATATTGACATGGCTCCAAGTTTCAACAACGAATATAAATAACTTTTAAAGTAAATGCTAATAATTATTTTTTAATAATACAATTCTAATAAGCATGATAATAAAAAATATTTTTTCTTTACATTTTTGTGAAGCTTTCATAGCAAACCTCTATTAGTATATTGACATAAATATTTTGACATGGCTACACGTTTCAACAATGAATATAAATAACTTTTAAAATAAATACTAACGATTATTTTTTTAATAGCACAATTCTTATAAACATATGATAATAAATACTCTATTAATATATTGACATAAATATTTTGACATGGCTCCAAGTTTCAACGATGAATATAAAAAACTTTTAAAATAAATACTAATAATTATTTTTTTAATAACACAATTTTTATAAACATATAATAATAAATATTAGTGATTATTTTTTTTAATAATACAATTCTTATAAACATATAATAATAAAAATGATTTTTCTCAAACCTCTATTTTCAAAATCTTAAAGAAATCTTTATTAAATGAATAAACCTATTTATAAGGCAAAAAAGTCAAAGATTCTTAACAAAAATAATCTACATGCGCCTTAGCTTCCATTCAAAAGATTATGATGGCATGCACCTTACCTTCAATTCAATCCCAAGTATCCATATGATTAACATGGAAAGAATATTGTAGCAAGTATTGATATGATTAACATGGAAAGAATATTGTAGAGTTCTTGTTTTATATGAAGTGTGTTTCTTGTCCTGGAAATAATATCTGGTAGAGTTCTTGTTTTATATGAAGTGCGTTTATTGTGATTTTTAAAAAGTGGTGATACCAATTTTTCAAAAAAAAAATTAATATGAAATTATAGTATTATTTTGTTTGAGAGTTATGCTTTAATGTAAATATAGTAGAGTTAGTTTATATATATAT
>JASDQU010739865.1:93773-105487 GCA_032191745.1 Picea mariana
TTTTATTTAGTATTGATTTTTGAAATGATTAATTTTAATTAATCAAATTTTTTAATAGTTTTTTTTAATAAAAAAAAATCATAAATATTTTTTTTAGTTTTTAAATAATTTTACAAAGTTAGAAATCTTATTTTTTAATTTTTAGAAAAATAAAAAGAGATTGTTAGAAACAATATTAAAGGTTCCACACATATATTAAAGATATAATGTATAACATACGGTTTTAGTAGGGTTAAACTTTCATGGGATAGAAAATTACACTTCTAAAATATTCTTTATTCATGTTTGTAGATTTTAATGACTTTTTTGTATAGGAGCAACACACCCACCCACCATACATAGTAGTTTTAACTATCACAGACCTAGTATGTCACTGCCACTAGTTTTAGGGGTCAATATCAATTTGTAGATTTTAATGACTTCTTTATATAGGAGCAACACACCCACCCACTATACATAGTAGTCTTAACTATCACAGACCTAGTATGTCACTGCCACTAGTTTTGGGGGTCAATATCAATTTGTAGATTTTAATGACTTCTTTATATAGGAGCAACACACCCACCCACCATACATAGTAGTCTTAACTATCACCTAGTATGTCACTGCCACTAGTTTTAGGGGTCAATATCAAGTGGTAGGTTAGGTGGGTGAAATTACCAAGTGATTGAGTCAAATATGAGATTGATGGATAGTATGGTAGTAAGTTAATATTACAAACACATCTACAACATCCACTCTCAAAATTGACTTGGTAACATAGATAAGGAAGGAATCAAGGCCATTTGACTAAACAAACATCCTAATATCCTCTCTTAACATGTACTTGGAAATTATGTGAAGAAAATGACAAATATAACTTAATTTCCATTGTTGTGAAAAAAAATCCAAATATAACATACAACATTAATATGACAAAGTTGTTATAAAGGAAAGAGTGTCAAATATAAATACGAGTATTCAAACAAGCCAAACATCATATCACAATTAAGAATCATCTACAAAAGCTCCAATGTGAATGTAAGAAAAAAACTTTCAAAGAAGGAATTAAGAGTGTTGACCACCTACCTTTGGGAAAAGTGAGTCAACAAATAATAATTGCTCCAAATAATACATGTAACTAGATGGTTTTCACACCATAGACTGTCTTTTGCAAGCATGTGTACACAAAGAAAGCAACAAAAAAAAGTGTCATAAAAAAATTGAGTAGGTATACTATGTGTGAGGGCTCGTGATAACAACTCATAAGTTTCCTCAACAAAACAAAGTACTTAGAAAAAATAATCTCCCTCGTGTAAGAATTATAATTAAAATGATGTTCAAATACAATTATGCAAGCATTTGTAGAAAAACTTATTGAATTAGTTTCATAATGTAATTGTTAGGATTAAGAAAGGAGTTTGTTTGAACCACTTATTGTTGAAGATAACACTCAATTCTTTTTGAAATAAGAATTAATTTGGAAAAAATGATTTTTTTTTTTTAAATTATAATTTAATTTCAATTTTAACAATTAATAATAATAAAAATGATTTGAAGTTTTTTTTTTACATTTAACATTGTTTTTCCAAATCTTCAATTTCAACTTAGATTATTTTCCCACAAATACATAAATTTTATTTTTTAAAGAAGAGTTATCAAATTACTCTTAAATTTATAAAAAAATTATAAAATTTGAAAAAAATAATTTTCTTTTAAAAATTATAATTTAATATCAATTTTAATAATTAATAATAATAAAAATRATTTAATTTTTTTTTTTTTTAATTTAACATTGATTTTCCAAATCTTCAATTTCAATTTCAATTATTTTCACAAAATACATAAATTTAATTTTTTAATAAATAAAAAAAAAATGATATTCAATCTATTCGTATTTTAATTTTTAAAATAAATTTTTAGAAGAGTTATCAAATTACTCTTAAACTTATAAAATGAAAGATTTGTTGAAAATCAAAACACAATAAACATCACAAGAAAGTAGAGTCTGCACACAAACACATTACATAAAATATACAATATTATTTTTTATAATAGAGAATCTCTCATGGGATATAAAATTCCACTACTAAAATATTATTATTTTTTCATGTGTGTAGATCGTAATGTTCAAAGACTTGGTTAATTAGGAGAAACATACATGTCCACCATATATAATAGTATTAACTACCGTAATATAATAGTATATGAATGCCATCATGTTTATGCATCATCATAAAGTGGCATGTTATGTGGGTGTACTAACCAAGTGGTTAAGTCAAATATGGCATTGATGGATATAAGTGCCACGCGTCAAGATTGCAAACATTTCTACAACATCCCCGTTTGATATTGACTTGTGTTTACAAATAATAATAATACTTTTTAATATTTACTTGGGTCAATAATAATAGGAATTTTTCAAAATAGTTTTTTAATATGTGGATTTTATACATCAATTTAGTGTACTGGCTTGATCGTGATCTTAAAAATATTTTATTATTATTATTATTATTATTATAATATCTTTTAATATTGATTTGGGTCATAAATAATAATAAATAATAATAATCAATTTTATTTAACTAAATAAATTTCAAAATATTCTTTTTATACATTATATGGAAAAAAAACCAAAATAAAATTACAATAATATTCCTTTTAATACTTTTAATATTAATTTGGGGTTACACATAATAATAATAATAATAATAATAATAATAGGAATCAATCCCATTTGACTAAACAAACCTTTCAAAATAGTCTATTACTAGCACAGTCGCTAACTTGTGGTTGAGAACGCCAAAAGGTATCGGTTGGTAATTAGCGGTTGAGCTAGTTATATCATTTGATGTCTCTGTGTATAATGTGAACATGGATTCCTCCTGGACAAGCACGCTCGAAAATGAAACGCTCCATGCTCATGTAATAGGTGGGTCCGAATATGAAACGCGCGGACAGCTGAGACGCATGGACAACTGAGAAGGAAGTTGAAGTAGTGCTCGTTAATAATCCAAACATGGCAATTATATGGTGCTACAGTAATTTCTTAATATGATTAGGTAAATGTTAAAAAGTAAACAGGTAATTTCTTAATATGATTAGGTAAATGTTAAAAAGTAAATAGGTTAACGGATGCATTCAGAAATACAAGGAAGTTATGAAGAGTAAATCACATTCATTGATTTGGGAGGACGACTAAGAATATACCAACATCTTCAATTATTAGCCATCAGATTAGAATTTTAGATTAAAAGATCATTAATCGTACCTATTGCTAATAGGTATACACCTTTCAATGTAAATATGCACTATAAAATTATATAAAAAAAAACAAAAAAAATAAATAAATTATAGTAATGGCCTCTTTAATAATTTTAATATTTTAATATTGTATTGACTTAGGGTAACAAATAATAATAATAGGAATCAATCCTATTTGACTAAACAAACGTTCCAAAATACTCTCTTAACATGCACTATGGAATGATATGGAAAAACCAAAGAACAAAATAAAATTATAGTAATGCCCCCTTTATTTTTAGTTTAGTAGGGAATAAAATGCTCACTAATATTGACAACCAACGTTTTCATTATAATGAGGTGCTAATCAACGTTTTCAATATAATGAGGTGCTAATGAGATGGAAACAAAAGTTTTTTTTTCATAATTGTAGGCTCCAATAAACCCAATCACATGAGCCTCTTTAGAAATAGCAAAGGAAATCACAATTGTTTCCATCCATTAGAATATATAAGGTATAAGAAATTTGTAGCACACCCAACCCCCTAAAGCATATTTAGGCTAGTGGGATGTCAAAATTTCTTCTTTTCCACTCAAATCATTTTTCATATCTAATCTTTTGGATAGAATCTAATTCTCAATATCTTTTCAATGACTATATTCATGCTCCAAACTGATCTCCAAGTTGAAATTTATGGCCCTTCAAAGTTTCTTGGGCTTTTCCCCTAGGTTGCATCATATGTTCAACATGGTATCCACATGGACCTCTCCACATCCCTATACTAGATGATAGGGTAGGCATGTGTGTGTTGATGTGGTAGAGATGTGCCATCATACATAGAACAAATCAAGTCTGAAGCCAAGGAGAACCTCGGCGGAAATATTTGACACAAGGCTCAACATCATTGGGTGGTTAAACCCAACCAAGATCTACAGTCCCCATTTACTCGGGATTAAATATCGACAGAGGATAGTCGATTGGAATACTCTTGTTCGAGATGCAAGTTGTGCAACCTCAATGCCAACCTTCTGAACAATTTTCCCTGAATGCCCTACTTCCAATAGAACTAATGACTATGATTGAGCCAAAGCAATGGAAAAGATCATTGTGGTCTTACCAAACTGCATGGTAGTTAACGAGAACTCCCACGACCCAATTGATCCAATGCAGGGATGATTTTAAGGATCAAAATTTATTTTAAAATGTAGAAACCTTGGCGAATCTTACTAATCCTTTATATGCCAACTATAAATGTTTGGCGATATTTTTGTAAAAATATTCAAATTTCTAAGGATTTAATATAGTTTTTATAAAAGTTTGGCGATTTTAAAGGTAAAATAATTTTATCCTATAGAATTTGGGCAAATAATTTTTAAAATAGCGAATCTCATTTTTGGAAAAACCATGTAAAATTAGCCCAGGAACGAAATTTAGCCCCTAAAATCATCCCATTCCAATGGATAGGATATATGAAAATATGTGAACTAGATTCACTCGAAATCCCTAACCCACGTAGCAGTTAATAATTTTGTCAATCCTTGGCTAACATTCAATAGGTGGGGTCCATGGTAAGATCTATGGATCAGATATGATTGGGTTGCATCTATGGAGGATCAACGGTTCACAACCATTCGAGATATTGCTATTGGATTTTCTCCCTATCGGAAACACCACCCCCATAGTCTTTCCATTCTTCTCGAGTAGACTTATTTGGATGGTTCTTTCCAAGCACGAATATTCAATGAATTATCGAGATCACAACAGATCAACAGTCTGTGACCTCTTGGGCTCATGTATGTGGCTAAGCATTAAGTCATTGCCACCTCCTTATGAATCCTATATTTTGAATAACTTAATAGACTGGGTCTAGAACAAGATTTACAGTCTAGATATTCTTGGTCTAGCTCCTCGAAAGATCAATGACTTATGGAGCAGTCAACACACCCTTAAAATTTCTTGGGAATTTTCGAGTGCCACATTCATTTTGATTCTCAAAATTTTGTTTGTTCTTTATCAATTTATTTAGACTCTTGTGTTTGATTTTCTTTTCTTGATTTTCTTGAGTTTTTGTTTTCTCTGATCATTGTTTGAACTACATCCTAAGCCTAAAGAAAATCCCAAAAGAGAAACATTTTTGTTTAAGGTTGATCAACTTGTTGTAGTGACTACTAGGTTGCATTGGGTGATCAAAGGGGTTTGAGGGGCTCCCGATTTTTTTCCTCATGAAATGTGTCACATTTTTTCCTCTTTTTTCATGTTGCCTCGATTTTTGCATCGCCTCGATTTTTGTGTCCATTGTTGGGTGGTTTTTCGGAACATGGTTTTTTTCCAATGGTTTTCTATTTCTAGTTAAGGAATTAGGGTTATTGACTAATCTAGGTCATTGTATTAGGGTTTTGGATGGCACTTGCTCCTATATGTATATTCTATTGTAAACAATGTATGGTGTGGATGAATATAGAATATGTTGGTTTTCCCGGTTTGGGTTTCCAAGGGAAAAATCTCTGTGTAGTTTGTGTATTTTCCACTGTATATTTTCTATTCTTTTACTGAAAATTTGTTCGCAATAAATAATTGTACAAGGTTAAAATCTACAAAAGGAGGCATAACACATAATTTAAAAAAAAAATACAACATTTTTAAGTCAGTCTAATGAAGGCATGTGATAAGAGGAAATGCAAGCTAGAAATAAATAATGGATATGACTTATGGTCCGACCTGACGATCTTAGGAAGAAACTACCTACTGGCCATCAATGTCGATTGTTAAGAAATAACAATATACACACATTTACACTCAAGTGTGCCACCCAATATGATCGTTGGGTGTCGGATAATATTTCCTATTGAAGAGGTAATGAAAAATGTTGAGCTAATACTGAGGCATCAAAGATATGAACCCTTAAATCATATCTATTGTTCGATCAAAATCACAATTCCATCAAGGTCGTCCATTTTTTAATAAAGAAAGGTTTCTCAAATCCTATCCCACAAGTCATGTAGGATGCCACATATTCATATGTACGAATGTGTCAGCACACCATGTTGGCCTCCTCAGCCACCTCATATCCATGTCATTGGCCACGCAAAATTTCTACATCAACTATCCATACTAGGCACATCAACATGCCACGTCACTCATCACAATACGAGCTCATTGGTCGTCAAAGGGTTTCGATGAGTTCTTTTAGAATCCTCCACTCATATGGGCCAACACCAATGAACTCAATGATTGTCAGTTGGATTAGATGGCTCATCTACTTTTTACATAAACGCTCACACCTGATGCCCGATGGGATTTTACACATGAAACAATTCCAACCATCTGATAAAAAGAGTGGGATAAATCTGGACCATTAAATCATTGACCTTATAACTCACTCTTTCTTCATGATTATGGTGGGTCCCTCAAAGTATTAGTGGACCATTTCCCCAATCTAGTGTCGACACATTCTATTTTATTTTCCACATCAACCATCCATGTCATCATCACATGTGTTAATTTGATGTCATCACTGTTCAATTTGGAATGTTTATAACTATATTAATGTTGATTTTAAGTCATTAATGGATTTCTCCTAGTGCTTGAACATGATGAGCTCAAAGCGTTCCAAAAAAAACATTTTGAAATTCACCAATGATCATCTTCTAACATCGAATCAGTGATTAAATGCCTATGGAGGGTATGGTCACTATATTAAACACCATAATGTTACGAGATTCTTCCCAACGAATTGAGATTTGGTAGATTAAACTACATTTTTCCAAAATTATTTCATTGGTAACTTGGCCAAAGAATAGTTTTGTTGTGTGCACCTACAAGCTCTCTCTTGTTTTGGAATTCAAATATTGTAGATTTGTTTCAACTTCTATTCTGGGAAACCTTACTGACCAATGATCACACACCAACCATTTTCTTTTATGTAAGCATTGTGTTAATTTTACTCTAGCATCCCTTGGTGATAGGTATGTTTTATTCTATGTAAATAAGTTTTAAGAAAACCACTATAGCATTTACTTACCTTTGAAATGTTGTTTGTAGATACAATCCTTCTGAAAAGAACTCATGTGGAGAGGACTCCCAAGAAGTCGACGATAAGGTCTATATATTTTGAATATAGTTCCATTTATACCCCTCCACAAGTGGAAGAAGCTCCGACATATAATAGAATTGAAACTCTTATCAAACTTCCTCCTAATAATATTTTGATGTTGGTGCCACTATTAAGGGATATAGAGCCATGCACAAGAGGTAGAGCCTCTACCTAGATGCCAATTATTTCTTGGAATGATTTGTTTACTAAGTTTAATAATGAAGACTACCCTGAGTCAAATCCCTATAGTAATCTATAACTCAAGGAAGTGGATGATACAGTGTTCCCAACAATTAGAAAATCTCTTCTACATTATGTAGCCTCAAGATCCCCAAGTATTTCATGCATGGAATTGATAGAATGGGTTATCAACAACAATGATTCCCATAATTGTAGGATTGTCAATGACTAGGGAGAATGCATTTGTTCCTTTCTCCCTCAAGACATTAGCACCTATTATAAATTCCCATAACATGACGAGACTCTCACTAAAGAATTATTTATTTCCTTCTTTGAGAAGTATGCCACCAATAGGATACTAGGGAACTGGTGGAAGGAGGATAAAAAAAATTTTAACCGATCATCAGGGAGATATGCATCACTGGTCTGAGACAATCTTATATATATGCCATGATTTTTCTATGCAGATTGTATGGGGAAAGTGTTATAACCCTAAATTGCACCATACATGCATACCTGGAATCAAGCCATCTTACTTACTATTTTTGCCAAGCCAACACTGAACAAATCTTCTTAAAAACATAATTTTTGAATATGTATGCGCCCTACACCACTACTTTCTATGTATGTATGCTAGTTGCACCATTACAACCCGCATATACCCACAAATATTTGCAAGGGATTTGTTGAGATTATGGGCTATTGGGTAGTTTCCCAACTAATCCACCACCTACATCCCGTCACCCAACCGAATAACCATCCTTTTGTCATATAAAAGGAGGTGTTGGGGTCTCATTCCAAGGAGAAACATAGCAACAATGAAACTCTGCCCATTTCATTTCCCCCCCTTGCCCCAAGAATTTGCAACCACATTGTGAGTTTTGAGCCAGAATTCCCTATTCTTTCCTTTTTCCTTATTCATAAGCCTATGCCCATTCTCTAGAGAGAAGTGTGAGAGAATAAGGATATGTGGAAGAAGTTGGAGCTTCGTGAAGAGGAGCCTAGGACTGTGTTTGAGGAGCAGTCGTCGATCTCATTTTGTAAGTGACTTCGTGAGATTAATATAAAGAAGAACGTTTTTCGTCCCGCCATATGATGTGTTCAATCTTTATGTTTGATTTACATTTTGTTATGACATCTAACCCACTAATTCATATATAAGATGCATGTTCGTAGTTTATTTTTTTTCTTTAGGTGAATGCAGGTCAGCCTTGGGAGGAGGCTTGCATTCGAGAAGTGACCGAACGAAAAAGGATCGACACCAGACGTGTAGTTTAAGGTAAGACTACTAGATCCTTATACTTTGTATTTTATGCATGAATGTGGGGTATTTTCGGGATAGTTGTTAAAAGTAGGAGACTTTAGATGGTTAGCTCTGTCTGCACGATTGAACCCTAGTGTAGTCCATAGGAGGGATTTCCCACTATAGCAGAATTGGCGACCATACTAGGGAGCCTCTAGGGTTTTTAGGGGATGTTTTTGGGTGTTTTAATTGGTTTAATTACCTCTTTGAGTTCTCTGTAAGTTGTTGAGTCTTCAAGGGATTCTGGTCTACCATACCAGTACTCCCTGCCTAGTCAACTTGACTGTTAGTTTTCTCTTTTTTGAGAAGTTACAAAGGTGTACACGGCATGTAGTGGGTATGCATAGCTACATACGCGCCCTACCTTTGGACAGCCCGTGTACATATGCAGGATGCTTAAGTGTCAGTAGCGTGCCTATGTCAGGAAGCCTTTTTCTTAAGAAGAGGTAGTTATCCTCTTCCCTAATTGAAGTCTGACTTCTCAGGGGTTTCTTGATTTAGCATTGGTATTTGTACTTACAATCTTTTAGTCTACGTTTGACGTCAGTTCCTTTATCTTTCAAGATTGCTTGTGTTTTTGTTGAAAGGGTTTGGATGAGTCTGTGAGTATTTTCTGTTTTAGCCTTTATGGTTCCTTCAGTGACTTCCTACGATCTGCAGTAGACCAGAAGTCAGTTTCTTTGGTATTTCCTTGTATTCACTTTTCCCTTTTACTTGATTTAGAAGAAAAGAAAAGAATTAATTTTCAAGTTTCTTATTTTGAAGCATAAAATAAATATATAAATAAAGATTTTATTTTCTTGTTTGGTTAAGTAGTTAGGCTAGTTGTCTTTACTTATCAGGAAGAAGAGTGTTTTCTTAAGTTCTTTACTGAATACTTAGGACTTTAAGTAGCTCGTAGTTGAGAAAAATTCAATTTTAGGTTTTTTCTTTTAAAAGATCTTGGAAAGGAAGTTAGTTAGATTTCATTTAGCAAATCTTTTGAAAAATAAGTAATTTTGTTTCCAACATTTTGTTCTTCTCTTTTGTCTCTTTAAAAAAACCACCGGTTTCATTTCTGTTCCTTTGACTTAAGATAAACCACTTAAAATTAACGATTAATTAAAATTAATCAGACTTTATGTTTGTAGGGTCCATTAACTAGACTAGGCTAGAGCATTGATTTAGGTTGGAGAGGAAACTCTTCAAGGCTACAAAAAAAACATAGGAGTCTGTGCTAGGGAGTGTAGAAGTCCAATAATGTGGAAATTATTCGGGACCCCCCTCTAACACAGGGGTTAAACATATAGAGATCACGTGCGGAAAGGTAGCAGAGATACCCCCTCCAAAGTCGGGCCAAGCATAGTGGGGAATGCATATAGAGGACTTATCTTTGGATTTCGTTGATCACATTCTCCACGGAGCTTCGTGGGTCTCGAATGCATTCGAGGTCCTCATTCCTCCTCTAGAACACTTTCTTTTGATACCCTCGATAGGTTTCGGGCTTGATACCCTGCTCATTGTGGTCCACCCGACTGTCGACTGTACCTTCCTGGGAATTGTTCATGAGCTGGAAACCTAGTTGCCTTTTTTTTAGGGACTTACGCAAGTGACTGTGGGGGTATATCACAGTACCTAAGATGGACATCGGGCCACACTTTGACAATTATACTCGGAGGGTGCTTCCATGTTCGAGTTTCACTTGCACCGGTAAGTTTCTATAGTGTTGCTTGGTGTAACTATTCTTCCAACTAGTTATAGTGGTTTGCTTGATATATCTCATAGGAACTTTTCTAGTGTGTGTTTTGGTCTTCAGCATTAGAAAATCCTTAGTGTGCCGTTGATTTTCTCACAGTGGAAGATCAAGAGATCCTTCGGTCGCGAAGTCTTTTGGGCCTGTCATTGGTTAACTTGGAGCCACCACCACCACCATGAAGGTGAAGACTTGACCAGGAAGGGTCATTTGAGGCGACTGGGCCACATGAAACTATACCCGATCCAACTCCAAGAGGAGAACACTCGTATCCAGAGGAACCGACTATTTCAGACCTTGGAGCGGAAGCTCTCGGTCTGTACAACCCTCCGATCACTAACTTGTCAGTGCCACTTTTGATACAACTTTCTCCTCCAAGGGTAACACATCAAGAGAATCAGATAGTCCTGCAAGTAGCAATTGAAGCAAATGTTTCTACTTCGTCAGGGATTCCTCATACTCCCTCTACAACTGCCACTACTGGGGGTGTTTTGCCTCCTAACTCACCTTTACAGGTCCGGGCCACTATGGTCTCGACCACCTCTACCTCGGGCAGTGTTTTGATTCCGTCTATGGCGGTGTTCACTGCACCTTTCACGCAGAGTGCGACATGCCCTCCATTTTCATACGGGATCCCTGATTTTGATACAAACTCGGTCCTCACCTAATCAACCCTAGATACCATGGGTCTAGGGATGGAGAGCTCAAACACTCCTCTGCAAGGGTCCATGGGGGGTACCTCATCCCCCTATAATGCTTTCCCTTATGACAGAGGTCATATACCTTCATCATCCCCCTCGCTTGGCGGTGCTTCTCAGCAACCCGCCTAGCCGAACATGAACTACAACTCGTTCAAAGAAGGTAGTCAAGGACCTTCTTCCAATACCACACCGGTGGGTTCTTTGTCATTCTCTTTGCTCGAAACATTTGATAACAACACATTCTTGTCAGTTGTCATCTCGGTCGGGGGAAACCCTAGTTTTGGATCACAAAATCCTGTGCAAGGTACTATTCCTGTAAAGGGGGCACTTACTGTTGGTTGTGGAGCCTGGTTATCTTCATGATTTAGAGGTCTTTTTTTACTTTTAGCCATGTTTATACCCCATGAAGTATTTACACCCCAGAAGTATGTACACTCTTCCACGCGGGGGAGTGCAGAGGGGGGGTACCCCCTCTGCGGGGT
>JASDQU010739865.1:109306-130388 GCA_032191745.1 Picea mariana
TTGAAAATTTAGCTGAGTGACCTTGTTCCTTCACACTCGTTAAACTGGTCCAGAATAATGACATCTACAGACTCCATAGGTAAGCTCTTTTCAGACTCCTTAAAATTGAAAATATCGTCTAGTGACCTTGTTCTTTCACACTCATTAATTGGTTCAGAAAAACATCTACTGGCATGAGTTTACCCCCTTTTTCGAGCTGTACATTAAAGAGGAAAAAGGTACAACTCGAGAGATTCATCTCGCCGAGAGAGTTCTCCTTAGTACATTTCACCTTTTTTGGGATAAGGAGACTAAATATAGAAAAAGGCAGTGAGTCCATAGTTAAGCTCTTTTCAGACTCCTTAAAATTGAAAAGATTGTTGAGTGATCTTGTCTTTGTCAGACTCGTTAAAATGGTTTTGAATAGACTTATTTTCGGTGCTAGTTTATCCCTTTTTTGAGTCGACTAGACTATCTTCAAAAAAGGTACCCCAGTGGAGTCTTCTTTTATGTTTTTTCGGACTCTCTAAAAATGAAAAACCATCGAGCTTACCTTCTTTGGGCTCGTAAAAAATACATTGAAGGGGGTTTCATTGTGTCCTACTAATTGCATTTGCATTCCTGCATTTTTGGCCTAATGTTGGCTCCATGTTGCTCTTAATTGAACCTTTGAAGCATTCCTTATACGTAAGCCTTGTAGCACTTTGTCTCTGCGATCTGACACCTTGACCCATGGAGGAATTTTCCCAAGTTTCCTTTTTTCTACACATGTCTCCTTGCTATGAGCATTAGTGTGTTCCTTGCACTTAGAACTAGTATGCTTGCGACACTCATTCCTCCTTTGTAACGTAGCATTCTTTTATTCTTTTTCAAGCTCTCCAAAATAATGAAAAAGACAAAAAAATCAAATATACCCCAAAAAGAGGATGGGAAAAGTATTTTCTTTTTATGGCAGCACTATGAGTCGCCCTTGGACAAAGCACATCCTTCCGTTTGTTCATCAAGATTTGGGATTTAATATGACCTTATGAATTTGTTCTCATAACATAGATCTGTTTCCTCCTCCATTTGGTTATCCTTCCAAACATATGGAGAGTTTGTGTTGCCTCGCCACATCATGAACTTAGGTCAATGTCTTGCTGCCTGAGTCTGATCATCGGTCATGTTATTATCCAAGGGAATTTTTACCCAACTTGAGATGGCCTTTCTGCTGTTTGTCTCTTGACCTCATGCCCGTCCATCCCTAAAGTCCAATCAAGTCCTTGTTCGAAATCAATGAAGTTCTTTGCCTTATCACCAAGATACTATTGTGTGTTCCCCGATGAGCCGTCGAAGACCTCTGGGTAGTGAATTCGTACACTCACATTACACTCCTACCCAAGTTTTGAAGATCTTGAATTTGTTGCTCGAGCTCTGAAGACCTCATCTCTAGCCATCAGGCATCATTGGCTTCTTGAATATGGATACTATAAAGTATATCTTTGATTTTGAGATGTATATTCGTTGTGTATTGCTCACGGCTACACTTTATATAGTTATATGACATGGATCTGCAATGTATTTGATTGGAAACCATGATTTATTTCATACTAAGCATGGGTATGCCCGCCTCAGTGTGCTAATTTTTATTTTGCAGATAGCACCTCCTGAACTCTAGTCCTGGGCTCACTCACTTCGTACATTGGTGAAGATTTGTAATGTATTTCGACCATCAGATGCTCTTCTGACCTCACACATTAGGGGGCATCTTTTATAACACTAAATTGCACCATACATGCATATCTGGCATCAGGCCATCTTACTTACTATTTTTTCCAATCCAAAACTGAACAACTCTTCTTAAAAACACAATTTTTGAAGATGTACGTGCCCTGCACCACTACTGCCCGCGTATACCCACAAAAGTTGCAAGGGATTCGTCGAGATTACAGTCTATTGGGTAGTTTCCCAACTAATCCACTACCTATAGCCCGTCACCCAACCGAATAACCATGCTTTTGTCATATAAAAGGAGGTGTTGGGGTCTCATTCCAAGGAGAAACATAGCAACAGTGAAACTCTGCCCATTTAATTTTCCCCCCTTGCCCCAAGAATTTGTAGCCACATTGTGATTTTTGAGCCAGAATTCTATATTCTTTCCTTTTTCCTTATTCATACGCCTATGCCCATTCTCTAGAGAGAAGTGTGAGAGAAGAAGGATACATGTAAGCAATTGGAGCTTGGTGAAGAGGACCCCGGGACCAGGTTCGAGGAGCAGTCGTTGATCTCATTTTGTAAGTGAATTTGTGAGATTAATAAAAAGAAGCACTTT
The DNA here is from genome assembly GCA_032191745.1 of Picea mariana. Taxonomy (NCBI): domain Eukaryota; kingdom Viridiplantae; phylum Streptophyta; class Pinopsida; order Pinales; family Pinaceae; genus Picea; species Picea mariana. The sequence continues at coordinate 111,597 of JASDQU010739865.1, forward strand.
TTCCATCCTTCCATATGATGTGTTCAATATTTATGTTTGATTTACATTTTGTTATGACATCTAACCCACTAATTCATATATAAGATGCATGTTCATAGTTTCTTGTTTGTCTTTTATTGAATGCAAGTCAGCCTTTGGAGGAGACTTGGAGTCGAGAAGAAACTGAATGCAAAAGGATCAACACCGGATGCGGAGTTTAAGGTAAGACTATCGGATCCTTATACTTTGTATTTTATGCATGAATGTGGGGTATTGTCAGGAAATTTGTTAAAAGTAGGAGACTTTCGACGGTTAGCTCTGCCTGCATGATTGAACCCTAGTGTATTCCATAGGGGGTTTTCCCACTATAGAAGAAAGAGATTGTTCTTAATTATTTGAAGCTTGGCTACCATTGGCCTACCATGTAGTGATGTGGGGAAGAAGGTCTAATTAGGGAGGTATCATTTCCAAGAAAATTAGCCTAAGAATCAGTCAAACCCAATCACCACAACCTCTTACTCCCTCTGGGTTTCATATGGTATAATTTCTCTTGGATGTTTTATGTGCCCAAAATACTTTCCCAGGTATGTCACTTAGCCGACAGGTCTATGAGCTGCTAGTACATGTGTATTTCAACGTGTTACAAGAGAGAAAGTATAATAATTTTTACTCCCATATTTGTGACTTCTTCATGGCTAGGATATACTTTCTAATATTTGGTAAAGAGTACCCCAGTCTTTCCAGGTAGTAAAAAATGATCCTGGCATGCATAGGAAATTGGTATCTAGAAGATAAACACACATACATTAGGATTTATGGGGATACTGGTCCACCTCACCTATTACCATTTTATGCACCTAATAGGATTTTGGTTGGAGAAATATGCTACTAGTATATCATGTAAGGATTCAATGCCACGATGAAGGAGAAAAATATACTTTTCTTCCCCTCTAGTTTCCATGTGGGATATTGTGTGGTGAAGGATGCAAAGCACACAAATCATGAAGGGCAGGTGCATCTAGAGTATAGATTCATGACAGGGAGATTCGGGAAGCATGAACCAAATTTTTTGGTTCTCTGGCATGCTAAGAAGGTATTTGTAACTTGGTCATATTCTCATGAGAAATGGCAAGAGGATTTGTTCATTGAGGATGTCCAATACTGGAAAGAGGTAGAAAAGAGGAAGGTTGACCAAAAAATAATTATTTTTTACTCCCTATCTCTTGAGGAATAGATAAAAATGGTAAATTTGGGAGCCTCTTCTAGCAAGGAAGCTGGAAAAGAACAAAATGAAGAGGAAGAGAGACTCAAGGTAGAGAAAGATAAGAAATCCTTGCAAGAAGAGAAGGAAATAAATCTGTAAAAAATAGGAAGAAGAAAGGATATTGTAGGAAGAGGAGAGGAAAAAGGATGAGGAGGACGAAACTCAAAAAGTTCTTACAAAATGAAGAAATAAGGAAGAAAAGGAACAAAGAAAGAAAGAGTACATAGAGAAGAGGAAAAAGGACCAAGAGGAAAAGGCTCAGTAGGAATAAGAGGAGTTAAGGAAAAATAAAGAACATGAACAAGCCAATTAGGTAAGAAGGATTGAAGAAGAAGAAGAAAAAAAAAGGAAGAAAGAGGAGTTGGATCAGGTAGAGAAAGAAAAGGTTGAGCAAGAGATAAACCACAATGAAAATCATGAAAAAACTACCACTATTGTGAAGCTTGTTGAGGTGATTTATTTGACTAAGTATAAGGAACATGTGGTTAAAACTCATGTACTCATCATCAAAGAAAATGCGAATAAATATGGGCCCCCAACAAACACAGTAGGTGAACAAAAAGAGGAAACAGGAAATGACATGAGTAAGCATGATACTCACTTAGACAAAGAAGACACTTTAGAAACCAGCAATGAACAAGATCAAGATCCACCTAGTGGAAAAGAGTTATAGGTACCCTTACCTGTAAACCAATAAATAAACATAAATGTCCAGGATCCCAGTTGGATAAAGATGGAAAGAGAGGGCACAATGTAGATAATGGTAATGATACATGTGGAGGAGATGCAGAGAACAACTAGGAAAACAAGGATGACATGAAAAATACGCCTGAGTAGACTTCAGAAAAGGATAAATATGTTGGGAAGATATATGATAGTTTACTGGATGGATCATAAGCCGAGGGGGAGAAGAAAGGAGAAGAGACTCAAGATAAATCCCAAGAAACTTACATAGATGAATCCAAGCCTAGTGAACAAGACAAAGATAAATATAGGGATTCTATATGAAAAAAGAAAACTCATGATCCTATATTAGAACACTTCTATACTCTTATAAGTGTAAGTAACATATTTTTTGGGTATTATTATCCCATCCCTCATTCGGTGGAGGAGGTGGCCAATCTAGAATATTTTTTCTATGACATAGAAAAAATATTTGTCTTTAAGAGAACTCAAAGAAAGATAGATGTTTCACTGGACAACATTATGCCGTGTACCTCTGAGGAGGTAATCATATAGACCAAGACAGAAAAGATGAAACAACTTTAATCAACAGGTGTGACCATCTCTCATGCCTCACTTGAAAAATAAATAGCATAAGAAAGAGAATTGGAGTAGGTTAGGAAAGAGTTGGCCTCCCTCAAGCACCAAGTATAGTATTATCAAGAACATGGAGGGGTGGTGAACTTGAAGAGAGACCTACTAGAGGAGCATGATAATATATTGAAGTTGTGGGATGATCTGGTTATGAAAGAACTTTCCCTTCAAGAGGGATCCTTGTTTCTTGGGATTAAATACAAAGAATTTCTTCAATGGGCTTAAAACGTCTAGTTTCTTAAAGAAGTGAAAAGGGATAAGGGTGCCAAGGACCACAATGTAGACCTCTTGTTGCACAAGAGTCTATCTCAGATACATTTGACTACAAAGCATTGGGAAGATATTGTGGGAGAGTCGAGGGACAAAGTTGAAGAAGAATTGGAGCATTGCTATTGGGTGTGGGAAAAGGTGAATCAGTGAATGGACAATTTTCGATTGTCTTTTGGTTCTCTGATATACTTTCAACTGATACATGAAGTATCAACAAGTTTATATTGAACGGATGACGATTAAAAGAATGAGGTCAATTAAGATAAATTATGTGGAATGGGGACATGTACAGAGGTATGTTGTCAATCAAATTAAGATAATCGATCGGTTGGAGCAGTTAGCTAGTAGAGTGCACAAGTATATTGGTATATTCTATGACAACAAGTATACATTGAGCATTATGATGGACCAATATTGATTTCCATATGGAGATAGTTGTGACAATATTTTCTCCTAGTGGGACAAATATCTAGATGAGCACATGAGTCCCAAAACTCCCAGATCATTTAAGTCGTCTTGAATCAATTAATGTTTATCTACTTTCAACCAATGAAGTTTCTATTTTTAGTTTGATAAGTTTTTATAAATTAGAGGGTTCTCTAAATAGTTAAGGACCTTTGGAAAATTAAATTTTTGGATTATTATATTTAAGAAATACTTTCTATAATTAATAGAGAAGTTCCTCTGGAGCCCAAAAGTTGGATTGAACCATTGTGTATTTGGTGATCAGAGGGTGGATTGTTATATGCTCAATTATCATGTTATTGATGTCTAGTAAGATTTTCCCTTTCATCAAGTTATCTTGTTAATTGTAGATGCTACCAGTATTAGTTTCACATCTTATATATATATATATATATATATATATATATATATATAAGTGCTTGGCTTTAGTTTGATGATTAGTGATTCTAGGATTATTTCATGATAATTAACAAGTCTACAACTGAAAATTTACATGCATGTTAGATAGTTTCTTATTTATATTTAAGGGAATTATTTCTCGGAGGTTTACAAATCAAATGATCTATTTATTTGTTATTTAAATTTCTTATGAAAATTTATCTTTAAGAGAAATTGCATATTTACATTCCATTACATATTTTATTTTATGTGATCGACTATCAAAATTGTTTCTTGTAATTCACATGCGATTTTTGTCATACCTTACCCGGGAGATTATCCCCTCAAGCGGTCCTTTGTAATGTTTAGTAACTTTTTTTAAGCATACAGAAAACCAATCCCTAAAAAATAGAAAGAGAACAATAGGGATAAATTTGACAATTCATAAATCCCATCAAATGGTTGTCGATCCATTAATATAGAGGATTATGCCATGCCAAATATGGAAGATTCTACTTGGGCCTTATACTCAGGTGTAATCCATCCTATTGTGTCAAATGGAACCCAGCCCCCTCAATAGAATTGGCACTATAATGAGGGTTGATGCATGACAAGTGATGCAGTCCCCCCCTTCTCTCCTAAGGGTTGTGCAACTTCCCAGTCTAGGATCGATCAAGAAACTAAGTTGGATTAACTCTTTGGGTCTCTTCTAGACTCCAAACCCACTTACATAGGTCCTTTCTCCAAATACATAGGCCGTAGGAGACCCACGATTCTCTCTTGAGCACTGTCCAACTTCCACGCAAACTGGACTCTAGCTCTTCCCGGCTAAATTCCTACCCTCCTGTGACCTTGAATGTGACCACCCACCTGACCAACAGACACTTCATGACTTCATGTGTTGGTTGGTTGTACCTACGCCAACATCGACTCTTCAATTCCTGAAATCCTGAAGTGGAGCCTAGCATGTGCTATCTCCTCCCTTATCCTTCGACAATATGACCCCTCGCTATGACCCGGGGCCAATCCCTCGAGAACTTTGTGATTTCGCGTATAAAGACTTCGTGTTTTGTGAAGTTGGAGGACTTCTCACCTCCCTTCTCCTGATATCTAGACTCTCTATATCCCCTTCAGCAACCAATGGACCAGATCTCTCCTTGATCCGATGTCTCATATCAAATCGCGATTTTGCGATTCGCAAGTTCTTATGACTCTGCCTTTGAATTCTCTGAGTCACGATTCAGCGAAACACTAATATATCACCACGTGTCCCCTTTGATGGATGGTTCTGATGATTTTGAAATTTTGCAACCCCGCTACTCCTGTGTACTTTCAAAGCTTATCATCCGTGCACTTTACCTTGATCGGACGACTACAATTCTTTAGTGCTCAGATCGAATGGTTGAGATATTTCCTCCTCTGCACTTTCTCCTCATTGTCTGGATGTTGATCGAATGGTCCARATATTTCCCCTGAGCTTACGCTTTCTTCGGACTTAGAATATTTTCGAGGGATTCAAAGGCTTCAACCTTTTTCCTTCCCACGAGTCCATTTCTTGGATCTCGTTAACACTTATGAAAAGTTTTATTACTCCTAAACTTGGTCTCATGAAGACTTTGATTTCCCATGCACTCCTTGCATTCAGGGATTTCGATAACTTAGATCCAAAAGGATTTCTCAAAGAGAAATTCCTCTCTCCCTCTTGGCGTTCTCCTTTTCTGGTTTTTCGACTTCTTGCTAAATCCCTTCGACCCTTAGTCAAATCTCAKATCTATGCACTCCTTGCACCAAATCTTTATGCAAGGTTTTGGATTCTTGCGGATGACTATGCACGCCTTGCACCAATCTCTTTGCACTCCTTGCAAAGSGAAAGTTTTGTGTTATCTTTTTTGAGCTTCGGAATCGAGACAGATGGCGTTAACACACTCCTTGCATTCTGTGTGMACACTTTTCATCGCTCGACAGAAGAGAAACAATTGAAACTTATCCTAACATTCACAGTTCCATATATTCATAACARAGTTMATTCATTCATCAAAAATAAAAATAACAGGGAATTTCAAACAATGTGCACACCATGCATTGGGTCAATTTTCCTCTGTTATATTCAAAGATGAAAAATGATTACAACTGTAAAAGAACAACAAAAAAACTAAAACTATGAAAAATCCTCCTAACTTACAACTAACTTCTATCTAAATTTCATCTACACCAACCAGCCTCATTTGGGCGTACAAAACCTCTATTTAACTTGGAGGGCTCTTAGGGTTTCCCCTAGCTACTTTTCTACATCAAAACTTATTCTGACAGCTTATCCTAGTGCAGTCGCATTCTAGAGCCGTAGTGGAAACTCCCACTTCACTCGCAATCGCTCAAGCGTGCCTCAAGGGATTTTTCTAGCACCAAGTTAAGACGATCTTCAAAATATATACTGTATCTGCCAGCATTGAGGTTTCGTATAGATTCCCAAATGCTGATAGGTCTTGATCCACGCACTTGCCAACGATGCTCCTGCATCATACTCCCCTTGACAAAAATTCATGGACTCTTGTCCATGAAGTCCTGCACCGACTTTCCATGCTTCTGAATAGTAGCTTCATTTTCCCAACTGGCATATTCTATTGGGTGTCCCTTCCACTTGACCACATATTCAAAATACGTCTTCCTCCTAGTCTTTTTTCCAATCCTCTGATTAACAATTTTTTTCCATCTGTGGTTTTTTTTCTATTGGCATTTGTTTCTCCCATTGAATCTTATCTTGATCTTTTGACCCCTCAGTTTCATCCTTTATGTAAGGATACATGTSTGCAACATTGAATATGGGTGATATKCCCACATCATCTGGCAGCTCAATCTCATAGGTGTTTGCATCAAACTTCCTCAAGATCTTACATGGTTCTATCGTATTCATCGTTAACTTGTTATATGTTCCCCTAGGGAACCTTTCTTTCCTAATATGTGCCATAACCTGATCTCCCACTTCAAATTGAAGTTATCTGTGATGTTGATCAGCTTTGTGTTTGTACTCCTGGATAGAACTTTGTAACTGTCCTCTGATCTGGTTATCGAGCTTCTACATTTCTGTAACAAAATMTTTTTCTCCAGTGCTCCTGATCTTACTTTTTTCCAAGTCTCTCAACTCAGATACTCCCCTGGGTTGCATTCCATACAATATTTGGAATGGGCTCTTTCCAGTGCTCATGTTTGGTGATTCATTGTATGCAAATTCTGCTTGTGGTAGAATCTGATCCCACTGATTATGGTGCTCAGTGACCAGACTCCTCAATAAGTTTCCAAAAATTTTGTTTACCACCTCCATATGTCCATATGTATGAGGTTGATAAGTTGAGCTGAAGGAAAAATCTGTCCCCAACTTCTTCCACAGTTTTCTCCAAAAGTGACCAACAAATTTTGTGTCTATGTCTGAGACAATGCTTCTGGGTAGGCCGTGAAGTCTTACAACTTCCTTGAAAAACAAATTTGCAACATGCGTTGCATCACTGGTCTTCTAGCATGGGATAGAGTGTTCCATCTTTTAAAATCTATCCACCAACACAAATATGGAATCAAATCCTCTTTGTGTTCTTGGTTGTCCCAACACAAAATCCATGCTTATTGCATCCCAAGAACTCTCTGGTATTGGAAATGGTTGATACAATCCACTGTTCTATCTTGTCCCTTTTGCATGATGGTAGATTCTACATATGTTCAAAAAATTTATCACCTATGTTCTTATACTTGCCAACAGTATGAACTGCTCAACTATGCAAATGTTTTATCATGGTCAAAATGTCCAACCAATCCTCCACTATTCTTTTCCTTCAAAAGGTTATCCCTCATTTAGCATTTTGGTATGCACAACTGATTGCCTTTGAACAACAATCCCTCTTGAATCATATACTCTGTCCACTAGATTCTGTCTCTCAGAACAGGATTTTCACATGCTTCGTATGCTTCCTTGAAATCTGTATCATCACAATACATATCCTTAAGGTGTTCAAACCCCAAGGTCTTCACCTGAAATTCCTGTAGAATAAAACATCTCCTTCTTACTGCATCAACAACTTTGTTATCATTCCCAACAAAATGCTTTATGACAAAAGTAAAAATTTTCATAAACTCAACCCATTTTAAAATCCTCTAATTCAATTTTTCCTACCTAGTTATGAATTGTAAAGCCTGGTTATCGCTATACAGTACAAATTCGTGTGGGACAAGGTAATGTCTCCACTTCTTGAAGGCTTGAATTATGGCATAAAAATCCTTATCATACGTGGATTATTTTCTCTTGGTCTCATTCAACTTCTCACTGAAATAGGCAACAAGTCTATTATCCTGTCTCAAAACTGCTCCAATTGCAACTCCACTTGCATCACATCTCACCAGAATTGGCTGCTCTGTTATTTTATCCTTCAGTATATTGAATCTCCTCTCAGCTTCCTCTATCCATTTAAAATACTTGTGCTTCTTCTTTACTGTATCCATCATTGGCACACAAATTCCACTGAAGTCTCTAATGAACTTCCTATAGAAGCTTGCTAATCCATGGAAGCTCCTTACCTCGAACATACTCCTTGGTGACGACCATTATTTGATCTATTTCACCTTCTTTGGATCCATCTTCAACTCATTAGAAGAGATCACAAAACCAAAGTAAATGAGTTATGTCTTCATAAAATAGGATTTCTTCAGATTTATCAATAGCTTCTCTTGTTGTAGCCTCCTCATCACCAGTGTCAGGTGCCTCAAATTCTCTTCTTTAGTCTTGCTAAATATTAGTATATCATCCAGATATACAACTACGAACTTTCCAATGAAATCTTTCAGTATTTCATTCATCAGCCTCATAAAAGTACTCGGGGCATTTGTTAAGCCAAATGGCATAACAAGCCACTCATACAAACCTTCATTTGTCTTAAAGGCTATGTTCCACTCATCACCTTCTCTCATTCTAATCTGGTGATATCCACTTTTCAAATCTATCTTAGAAAATAAATTTGCTCCACTTAAACAATCCATTAAATCATCCATTCTTGGTAAAGGGAACCTATACCTGATGGTGATCTTGTTAATGGCTCTTGAGTTTGCACATAGTCTCCATCCTCCATCCTTCTTTGCACTCAACACAGTTGGTATTGCACATGGACTCAAGCTCTCTTTGACCAAACCCTTGTCTAACAATTCCTAGACTTGGTTCTTTACCTCCTCATTCTCCCAAGGTGTTAGTCTGTATGTTTCTTTGTTTGGAAGACTTTCTCTTGGTATCAAGTCAATATGGTGGTTGATACTTCTGATGGGTGGCAATGATTTAGGTAGCTCATCCACTACTATGTCAGCAAAATTATCCAACAATTCCTGAACTTCTTCAGGAAAATCATCCATTGAAGTACTTGTAAGGATAACTCTGGGTTTCCTCACCACAACAAACTGCACCTCCTGCCCTTTCTTAACTTCTTTCAAGAGTTCCTTCCCACTCATGAAAAGTATGCTAGTGATGGATTCCTCTTTCACTTTCTTCTCTTCTATTGGCAACAACAAGTGTGTTCTACCATTCTTCTCCAAGGTGTATGTATTCTTCCTCCCATTATATCACTGTAATAAGTCATAATAGCAAATATTTATATTTCAGGGTGGTAGGTAAGTGATATGGAGGACTATTGTCCTCAGAGGTTCAAGTGGGTGCTTGAGCAAAGGGAGTTGTAGCTTCCATCTGGTTGCAGCCAGAGAAACCAGGGTGGCAGGGTGGTGCAAGGGAGAACTGTTATTCTCTGTTATATAGGTTGGTGCCTGTGTGACTGGAAGTTGGTGCTTCCATTCAATTGGTGATAGAACACTTAGGGAGTTTGTGCTTCCTTCTAGTGGGTGCTAGAGAAACCAGGAAGTTGGTGCTTCCTTCTAGTGGGTGCTAGAGAAACCAGGGAGTTGGTTCTTCCTTCTAGTTGGTGCTAGAGAAATCCAGAGAGTTGGTGCTCTTAGAAAGTAGCAACTTGCATAACAGAGGTTGTAGCCTCATTATGAGTTGGTGCTCATATGTATAATAATGTAAATAATGTACATATTACTTATCATATAAAGAAGAAGAGGTTTTTACCCTTTATGGGTTTCCTCAGGAAATATCTGTCTCTATGTATCTCATATGTGTGAATGATGTTGAATGGTCTATTGCTTACTTCCCTGCATTATTGTTATTGTCATTGAGTGATCTGGAAAGAGTTTAAAATAAGTATTATTGTTTAAGAAAGGTTACAACTGATTCACCCCCCCCCCTCTCTCAGTTGTCCAACAATTGGTATCAGAGCCGGCCCATTTTATCTAAGGGTAGATCCTAGAGCTTAAACATGTCAAGCCATGAAGTAAATTCAACCAATAAGGCCCCTCTGTTCAATGGAACAAACTTTGCGTTCTGGAAAGTGAGAATGAGAACCTATATAATGGATTTAGGAGAAGATGTCTGGGATGTGGTAGATAATGGTTATGTAAAGTCAGTTGTACTAGCTAATAAGGATGACAAGCTAGAATTTAGCTTCAATGCTAAGGCTATGAATGCTATCTTGAGTGGGCTTGCAGAAGAAGAAATCGTAAAAGTTATGCACCTAGGAACTACCAACGAAATGTGGGACAAACTCATTAGCAGTTATGAAGGTAATGAGAAGGTAAAGGACTCCAAGCTTCAAACCTACAGAATACATTTTGAACAGCTGAAGATGAAGGAAGATGAAACTGTTGGAAAATAATTTCTGAGAGTAGAAGAAATGGTAAATGCAATGAAAGCACTTGGTGAAAAAATTGAGGAACCTTCTTTAGTTCAGAAAATCTTGAGATGTCTCCCAGATAGGTTCAACCCGAAGGTCTCTGCTATAGAAAAACTTAATGATCTAAAAACCTTGGAGTTTGATCAACTTCTAGGAACATTGACTGCGTATGAAATGAGAATAGTTAAAGATAAAACCACCTCCAGAGAAGCATCATTTAAAGCAGACAAGAATGAGGATTCTGAGCCCAATGAAATTGAAGCAAAATTTGTGAAGAGATTGAAGAATGGATCAGGCAAATACAAAGGTAAACTACCTTTCAAATGTTTCAACTGTGGTAGGATAGATCATTTTGCAAATAAATGTCCCCACAAATGAAAGGATCATACATGTGATGATGAGGAAAAGTACAAACACAGAAATTTCTTTAAAGAGAATAACTTTAAGAAGAAAATTCTTTGCGTAAAAAATGATGATGATCCTTTAGATGATGAAGACAATGACTCCTATATTGAGGATAAACTAAATGAATTCATACTTATGGCCAAAGAGGATTATGATAATAACAGCACAAGAAGTGATGCTAATGAAGAAGAAGCTATGGTTGACATGGAAGGAGAACTGATCAGTGCACTGGAAGAGATTGACAGACTAAGAATTAAGAACAGAAAGCAAAGACAATTGTTGATACAGTTGGAGAAAGACAGTAAAGAACCTGATGAAGACCTTGTTCTACTAAAAGTGGAATTAGAAGAGGCAAAGAAAATCAAAGACATTCTGAAACAACAGTTATCAGAAAAGAAGGCAAGATGTGAAGCCTTAGAACAAGAAGTAGTAAAAACTAGGAAAGTGATGGAGAAGTTTCAAGCCTTGTATAATCAGAATCTGTCAAGTATCAAAGCCTCAGAAGGATTAGCCACCATTCTAAATCAGCAAGGGAATCCAAAGCTAAAAACTGGTTTGGGTTATGAAGAGGGATCAAGTAGTGGTAAGCCAAGAAATGAAGAACCCATCAAGTTTGTCAAATCTACAACCAATGACAACAACAAACCTGTAGAAACAAAGGAAGACAACCAGCTGCCCAAGACGAGTAAATAAAAAGGTGCCAGGACTGAATCTGTAGAACAAATAAATAGTGCGTTCCCTACTGAAAGACGTCATCAGCATGGAAGAAATCTATTTGCTCAAAGAAGACAACCATTTTCCAGGTACAAAGAATTTTTCTATGGTTACTGTTTTTACTGTTCTAACTTTGGTCAAAAAGGTGTAAATTGTTCCTTAAGACTTAGACATGAGAAATTAAGATTTCAAAGGAATAAATACTTGCCACAAAAAAGAATGATACAACCAAGTAACAAACCTTCATAGATTGCAAATTGCCAAACTAAGTTTAGAGATATGCAACTAAGGAGGTCAAGAAATAATCAACAGTCAAGAAGTAGACAATGCTGCAACAATAATTTTGACGTATTGAACAATGAGATTGAATGCTACATCTGTCATAATGATGGACATAAATCTGTTGAATGTCAATTAAGGAACTATGAACCAGATTTGAATTCCCCTACTGAAAATGTCAAGGTGTGGAAGAAGAAAGAAAGTGACAAGTGTGGATTAGTGTTGTCAGCTCAAAGAAAAATGAATAGATAGTGGATGCTCCAAACATATGACGAGAGACAAAGGTAAGTTTCTATCTCTAAGTGAAAGAAAATCAGGAAACATAACCTTTGGAAATTATGCTCCAAGTAAAATAAAGGGTAAAGGGATGGTGAGTTTAAGTAATGGAAAAGGAAAATCCCAAGATGTTCTACTTGTAGATGGGCTGAAACATAATATGCTCTGTGTAAGTCAAATGTGTGACAGAGGATGTGAAGTGGTGTTCATGTCCAAGGACTGCAAGATAAAGTCTGTAAACTCAGGACAAGTGGTGGCCAAAGGCATAAGGATAGAAAATAATGTATATGTGATGAAAGAAAATAGAGAAGAGTGTCATCTAAGAAAACAAGATCAAAGTTGGTTATGGCATAAGAGAATTGGACATCTAAACTTTGACCACTTAATCAAACTCAAAAATCTTGAGGCAGTAAAAGATCTTCTGAGAATATCAAAGCCCTAAGATTCAATGTGTAAACCCTGCCAAGTAGGAAAGATAAACATGACACAATTTAAGTCCAAGAGCTTTACCTCAACAAAAAAACCACTCCAACTAGTTCATATGGATTTATGTGGACCATCAAGACAGGAAGGCACAGGGAAAGAAAACTACTTCATGTTGATTATTGATAATTACTCCAGACTTACTTGGGTTGCCTTTCTCAAGGAAAATGCTGAAGCATTTGAGAAGTTTAAAACATTTAAGTCTTTAACTGAGACTCAAGTAGGAAAGAGGTTAAGGGAAGTAAGATCAGACCGAGGAGGAGAGTTTATGTCAAGTGACTTCANATGATGAATGAGAATAACATTGGTCAAACCTACTGGGTAGAAGCAATACACACAACAGTCCATGTTCTTAACAAAGCCCACCTCAGACCACAAAATGACAATACACCTTATGAACTATGGTATGGGAGACCTGCTTCAATTAAACACTTCAAAGTCTTTGGGAGTAAATGTTACATAAAGAATAATGATGAGAACCTTGGAAAATATGATGACAGGGCTGATGAAGGCATCTTCTTAGGGTATGCTACAAACAACAAAGGATACAGATGCTATAATAAGAGGCTACATAAAATGGTTGACTGTATTGACATAAAAGTTGATGAGGGAATCCCAGCAAGAGAGGTGTATAGTAATGAGTCTTCTACAGAAAACACAACTAAAGTTGAAGATGAACAGGTCCAATCAGAAAACGAAGACTCTAAATCATATGAAGACATAGATACTGAGACGGACTCAAATCAGTAGACAACTTCAAATTCCTCCTCCAGAATCACTCAAAAGAATCATCCTGCAAGTCACATAATTGGTGAAAAAGACAAAGCTGTACAAACCAGGAGAAAGCTAATAAAAAACACCAAACAATCACATATAGCTTTCATATCCATGATGGAACCCAATAATTTTAATGAAGCTAGCAAAGATGACCATTGGGTTAAAGCAATGAATGATGAACTTGATCAGATTGAGAAAAACAATACATGGGAGATGGTTCATAGACCCAAAGGTAAAAATGTCATTGGATCCAAATGGATCTTTAAGAATAAATTGAATGAGCAGGGACAAGTTGTTAGGAACAAAGAAAGATTGGTCTGTAAAGGGTATGCTAAGATAGAAGGACTGGATTTTGATGAAACATTTGCGCCCATAGCAAGATTAGAAGCTATCAGAATGTTTCTTGCCTATGCTTGTCATAAAAGGTTTAAAGTCTATCAAATGGACATCAAGTCAGCTTTTCTAAATGGATATTTAAGTGAAGAAGTCTATATGGAACAACCAGAGGGTTTCAAACTGTATGATAATCCTGACATAGTATGCAAGTTGAAGAAAGTTTTATATGGGTTAAAAAAAGCCCCTTGAGCCTGGTATCACAGACTGGCTACATATCTCAAAGACAAAGGGTTCAAGAGAGGAACAATTGACAACAATCTGTATATCAAAATAGAAGATAATGATATGCTCATCGTATTGGTATATGTAGATGACATCATCTTCAGATGTAATAAGGAGTCATTGGTACAATGGTTTTCTTCTGCCATGGAGTCTGAGTTTGAAATGTCTATGATAGGTGAACTGTCATTTTTTCTTGGTCTACAAATTACTCAGAGGTCTGAAGGGATGTTCATTTCTCAAGAAAAATATCTAAGAGAAATGTTGAAAAGGTTTCAAATGGAAGACTCTAATCGTGTGGGCACACCTATGGTTACTGGATGAAAATTAAGTAAGGATGATGACTCACCTGATGTTGATCAAATTTCATATAGATCAATGATCGGCAACCTGTTGTACATAACAACATCTCACCCAGACATAATGCATGTTGTTGGAATGGTTGGAAGATATTAGTCTGCACCTAAACAGAGTCATTTGCTAGCTGTCAAAAGGATATTCAGATATTTGAAAGAAACAATGAACTATGGCTTATGGTATCCTAAGAATCATAATTTTCAATTATCAGTCTACTCAGATGTTGATTGAGCTAACTGCATGGATGAAAGGAAAAGCACGAGTGGAGGTGCGTTCTTCTTAGGAGATTCTCTAGTAGCATGGTTGAGTAAAAAGAAAGGTTCCATTTCTTTATCAACTACAGAGGAAGAGTACATTGCTACTGCTACCTGTTGCACTTAGGTATTATGGATGATTCAGACACTTGCAGACTTGGAGGTAAAATACCCTGCACCGATCCCAATCCATTGTGATAACACTAAGTTCCATCAGTGTGTCCAAGAATCCTGTATTCCACTCCAAGACCAAGCATATTCCCATAAAATACCATTTTCTAAGAGAGAAGGTCACCAATCAGATTGTTTAGGTCCATTACATTTTGACCACAGAACAAATTGCAGACATCTTTACTAAACCCCTAGCCAAGACACCATTTGAATATCTTCAACAAAAGCTGGGTGTCATCCCATCTCACATCTAAGAAAGTCCATCCTGTTAGGGGGAGTTTGCATTGGTTGATCATCTGATACCTCCTAAACATACTACATTAGCTCAGGAGGAGCGTGCTTTCTTTGACATTTATGTCAAATGGGGAGAAAAGGAGTGGTCTGGACTGGATGCTACAGTTGGAGGTCCAAACAGATGAGCGCAGCCATTCAGGGTTGCCATCAATGCCAAAGGGGAAGATTGTTGGCATGTTTACAAGAAGAGCGTGTTTGTCATTGATGGAAAGAAAAGAAGCAATGATGACAAATAGGCAGACAAGGAAGATCAGCAGACAGGCAGGCAAGGAAGAACAACAGTGATCGAAAGGCAAGATCGAAGCATTGATCAGACAACATTTCGGAGTTTCAGCTAACGGGATTTCGGATACCGGGAGTTGGATATGTCAAGGACCCTCATGACAGGTGTCTCAAAGTGGCGAAATGMAAAATGCCAATGTGATGCTTGGTCCAACTCCATTTCAAAGTTTYGGCTACTGGGATTTCAGATACCGGGAGTTGGGGATGTCAAGAAMTCTTACTACAGGAGTCTGAAAGTCACGAAACCTGAAGTCGTGAAATATGAAATCGTGAAATGTCAAAGAATCCATTTCAGAGCTTCAGATACCGGGAGTTGGAAGAGTCAAGTGACGAGACTCTTCATCATAAGAGTCCCGAAGCAGTGAAATGCAAAACACCGAAATCCCGAATCAGGCACAAGGAAGGCCCGTTAAGTGTCGAATTCATGACAAGATCTAGACCATTGGGTCCATAGGACATGTGACGAAAGATCGTCATTTTGTTGACTACAAAGTCAAAGGAACGAGGTTCCCTAACCTCTCGAACTCACAACAGGAATTCGTGACATGTGAAATCGCGAAAGGCCGAAATGCGAAATGTTGAAATGATCGGATCTAGTGCAACCAAGCTCCATTTCGGAGCTTCGGATACCAGGACATGAAGCATCAAGAACTCATCGCCATAGGAATTTCGAAGTGTCAAAAAGCGAAATCATGAAAGCGCTATATGGATAAGCGCTTGGTCACCTCTCATAGTCACATGGTTGAAGAACTATAGAGAAAATATTGAAGCGACAAGCTCTTTTTTTAGAGTTTCGAAAATCGTGACTTGGAGAGTTGAGATGCCACACAATAGGATTTCTGAAATGCCAAAATGCAAAACATGTTTTGACTCAGCCTGTAGTCACATACATTGGTCACATCGACAAGAGATGGAGGAAGGAGTTAGTGCAGATAAGCTCCATTTCGAAGTTTCGGGGATCAGGACATGAAGAGTAACGAAATATTTACCACGGGAATCCCGAAATGCTGAAGTGCGAAATGGAAAAGTGAACGCAAGATTCAATGAAGTCAATTCAATGGTGCAGATGAATTTGAATAAGATCGGAGGGCCACTATTGCACTTCACACTGTAACTACTAGAAACAAATGATGGTTTCTGCCAAAGGATGAGCTCGTCTATGACAGAAAAGACAAAGAGTCTCAACTGCCAGAGAAGCTGAGGAATCTCGATATAACACCGAGTGATGATGGATGTGTGGGTGGAACCACCAGAGAAGCTGAAGAGTTACCATGATGATCAGGTAGAGCACTCACAATGAGCAGAAGATGCAGAACAGAGGGAGACAATGTGGCACACAGGAGATGGGATAGTTGTGGAAGAGTGAAGTGGAGAAAACACCCCAATTTGGATGAGATTGCGAGGAGAGGATGCAAGAGCAAGAAGTAGATTGCATGCACAAGGTGCACAGAGACCATAAGAATGCTGAACAAAGAAGAAATGGAGGTGGTTGGGTGTGATTGAGGTGTGAATAAGGAGTCATAGCATAGCAGCAAAAATGTACAGAAGGGGAATGGTGCATTGAAGGGACATGGTGCAGAGGGAATAAAAGGAAAAAGAATAGAAAGCACAAGGAGTGTGTAGAAGACACTGATGTAGACAGAGCAGCGCAGTGTAGTAGAATAGTGATCAGACCGGTAAGCCATTGAAGAACTTTATATCACTGTAATAAGTCATAATAGAAAAGATTTATATTTCAGGGTGGTAGGGAGGTTCTAGGGAGGACTGTTGTCCTCAGAGGTTCAAGTGGGTGCTTAAACAAAGGGAGTTGTATCTTCCATCTAATTGCATCCAGAGAAACCAAGGTGGCAGGGTGGTGCAAGGGAGAACTATTGTTCTCTGTTATACAGGTTGGTGCCTGTGTGACTGGAAGTTGGTGCTTCCATCCAGTTGGTGCTAGAACACTTAGGGAGTTGGTGCTTCCTTCTAGTGGATGCTAGAGAAACCAAGGAGTTGGTGCTTCCTTCTAGTGGGTGCTAGAGAAACCAGGGAGTTGGTGCTTCCTTCTAGTTGGTGCTAGAGAAATCCAGAGAGTTGGTGCTCTCAGCAAGTAGAAACTTGCATAATAGAGGTTGTAGCCTCATTATGAGTTGGTTCTCATATGTATGATAATGTAAAGAATGTACATATTACTTATCATATAAAGAAGAAGAGGTTTTTACCCTTTATGGGTTTCCTCAAGAAATATATGTCTCCGTGTATCTCATATGTGTGAATGATGTTGAATGGTCTATTACTTACTTCCTTGCATTATTTTGATTGTCATTGAGTGATATGGAAAGAGTTTAAAATAATTTTTATTGTTTAAGAAAGGTTACAACTGATTCACCCCCCCCCCTCTCTGTTGTCCAACAATTTCTTCGTTCTTTGCATCGTTGACGTCTCCAGCATTAGGTGCTCGTCTCTGCATTGCTTCCATCTCTTTTAATATTTCATGAAGTTCTCACATCTCCCTTTATATAACATGATTGGCCAAAGGTTGTTCCACTCGTCTCCTTGGTGGCATCGTGTCGACTTTTTGTCACACACAGAGTACAACTTTGAGTTCTTTCTATCTCCTTCACCTGAAATCTATAGATGAAAATTTTCTCTAATACCACTTGATGCAGTCCCCCCCTTCTCTCCTAAGGGTTGCGTGACCTCCTAGTCTAGGATCGATCAAGAAACTGAGTTGTATCAACTCTTTGGGTCTCTTCTAGACTCCAAACTCACTTACACAGGTCCTTTCTCCAAATACATAGGTCGTAGGAGACCTGTGGTTCTCTCTTGAGACCTGTCCAAATTCCACGCGAACTGGACACTAGCTCTTCCCAGATAAATTCCTACCCTCCCATGACCACGAGTGTGACCATCCACCTGACCAACAGGCGCTTCATGACTTTACGCATCATGTGGTTGTACCTATGCCAACCCCGACTCTTCGATTCCCAAAATCCCAAAGTGGGGCCTAGCGTGTGCTAGCTCCTCCCTTATCCTTCACTGATATGACCCCTCTCTATGACCCGGGGCCAATCCCTCGAGCGCTTCATGATTTTGTGTATTGGAACTTTGCGTTTCGCAAAGTTGGAGGACCGCTCACCTCCCTTCCCTAGATATCCGAACTTCTGATATCCCCCTGAGCAACCAACGAACCAGACCTTTCCTTGATCTAACAACTTAGATCAATTCATAATTTCACAATTTTTGAGTTCTTATGAATCTGCCTTTAACTTATCTAAGTCACGAGTTAGCGAAACACTTTCTCTCACCACGTGTCCCCTTTGATGGATAGTTTCTATGATTTCATAATTTCACAACACCGCTCCTCCTGTGTACCTTCAAAGCTTATCTTTCATTCACTTTACCTTGATCAGACAGCTATGATTCTTTTTCTCTCAGACCGAATGGTTCAGGTCTTTCCTCCTCTATGCTTGCTCCACAT
>JASDQU010739866.1:0-28984 GCA_032191745.1 Picea mariana
AAATAGATGCTTTCCTTACAAATGAAAGGTGAAAATATGAAATGAAAGAACTCAAGCTTGTCCACTCTAGTGAGAGATGGAAAGCTTATGAAATGGTGTTGATTGTGGTAATTACCAAAGAATGAGTCTCTGATAATATCAATAGCATAACTCTACAATGAATTCCTTGAAGAAATGATGATCATCCATGGATTTTTATAGCCAAGCTTTGAGCTATTATGCACCCCCCTTTGAATGTGAAAAGAGGCACATTAGGGCACATTTAGGTCTTTGACCAGCCTCCCCACGCAGATTGAGCTCGGATTTGATGTCAAATCGACTTGGGAGCCAATCCATTAGTGTTTGGGAGGCCGACCAGCTTCATAAATGCGCCGTTTGGCAGGCGCGCGGGTTTTGCACCCCACAGCCGCGCATATGCGCCCGATGTACGAATATAATGCGCGCATGCGCTAGTTTACCATGGGCGCGGTGCACTTTTTAATCTTTTTAGCCAACTTTGTATATTTTTGTCCCTTTTGATGTGCTGTGGAGTTAATCTTTATGCCATGGATGATTGTTTTTCTGTGCTGATGATGTTGAGTTCTTGTCGCCCTGTGCGGACGAAATTTCAGTGATAACACCCACTGTGTTGCATTTACATTTCCAGTCACCCCCTCTGATATTAGCCTTTAGGATCCGCATTCCTGGCTCTGCAGTACCCAAACCTCCATTTTGCATCTGCGGTACTGCAACCCGGTAGCATTCTCACCCATATGAGTTGTCCCATTCATAGCACCTTTTTTCACTTTTGACACTCATGTTGTTCTTCATTACCCATTAGGGATGGGAGTCCCAGTAGTCTTACATCATGTTGCGAATTAACCACATACCTCTTCTCCTCATTTTGCTAGCTTCCCATACGGACTCCCAAATCATCACTTTTTGGTTACGTTCTGTTTTACCTGCACCTCCACAGGATCACGAACCCACCATTTCATCCACCATCAGTTTGCCCATCTACGAACCTATCTTCATTTCACCTACCTCATACAAAAACTCGCCAATGGGGCCCCCACCCTTCATCAGTTTTTCCTGACAATTATTCCCTCCCTGGGGCACGCATTTCACACTGGGGCACCCATTTCTGTATTTGTACATTTTTTCCCCAAATTATTTATTATTTATTATTTATTGTAGAAACACCTTTACCTTTAGTCAGTACATTCTTTGTCGTCACCATTGGTGACTTTCTTTTTTGGACATACGCAACCCATGTCACCCTTGGATTGGAGTAGTACTTATCATTTACCCTTGCCGACATCGTCCATATCTTCAGAGTACCCCACAGGTCAGTTACCTCTACCCTCTAAATTTGTTCACCTTGTCCCGCCTCTGGCACAACTTAGCCCTGGTCTTGTTGTCCCCCTGACACTCGACCTTGTTACACGGTTGCAGCCACTGTTTCTCTCATATATCCTCCAACCAAGGGCAGTCTTGAGTCATCCCACTTCTTGACTTCGTCCATGTACCTCTGCCACTTCATCACCTCAATAGATTCCACGGAGTACCTTTTTGCTTCTGGGAGTCGCATCCCCCTTTTTGTCGACATCAACACACTTTTCCAGAAGGGAGACAGTATCTTGATTCTCATTCTCTATTAATGAGAGATCTCGGACGGCACATGGAGAAACAACATTGCTCCCTATTGTCGTTGGCCCCCATAACATTCGATGCCAACACTCTCTCATGTTATGGTGGGTCTTACTTTGCGACTATTGCAGTTCTTTTTGTCATTTTCCGAAGACCTCTGAACTTGGTAGGGCCATCAATGCCCACATCATCATCGCTGCTTATTACAGTGGTCATTGCCTGTTATTCAGAGTATGTTCCGTTGCAGAATTGTCTTGTGCCTTTATCATTTACCGCCCCTGAGGGCGCTGCAGTTGTCTACGCCAACACTTCCATAATCTTTTTTCAGATTTACATCACACGAGCATGGGGCATGCCTGCCTCGTTTATACATAGTTGTATATTTTTTCATGAACGTCTCTCAGAAGGTCGAGATACGGGTTCCTTTTTCCTCCAACGGATCGTTCCGAAGGGTCCCACTATTGCTTTCCCTTACAAAAACATTCTCAGTAGAAGAAACATTGATGGATTTCGGCTATACGTATGCTCCTAACCTCATCCATCAGGGGGCATCTGTTATCATTGAAATTTTGTCTACACATGGCGATAAGAAATCCACATCATCAAAACAGCAATGAAGTCATTCATGGCACTGAATTAAGTTCACAGCATTCCAGAAGGGTCAAAAACTATACAAAGTAACCAAAAATTGAAGGGCGCGTTACAGCAGTAGGGTGCGCGCGTGTATGCGCGGGACAAAAACGTGTTACGCGTGCATGCGCGCCCGACGCACGACTGTCCACACAAAAAGCCACGCATCTGCTAATACAGTGCATTAATTTCATAAGTCGGCCTCCCGACCACCTATGGACCGGCCCCCAAGATGATTTGACCCTCAAATCAGGGTCGACTCTGCAAATTCGGCGAATTAAATGGCCTAAGTGAACCCTAAACAGGTTCGTGTTCACACTGAAAGTTGGTTACGTGACCGCCTGGAAAAATGCTATAAATAGCCGTGAAGACTCACTGTTTTAGCAGAGAATTTGAAGCAAAGTTACACTGTCCAGATGATTCAGAATCTCAATCCTTGACAAGCTATCCATCAGCGGCCTAACCCAAAGTTCTTTCACCACTCAGTTTAGTTCTATTCATTTTGTAAGGAAAGCATTGTGTTGAGGGCCCCGAAGGACCTTCCACTGGAGGGAGAGGGAACCCCTGTCTCTTTCTTCAGCGTGTGCTCTGGTTTCACTAATATACCAAGCCTTGAAACCACCGATGACTCCCTTGTCTTATGTTTGATGTTTTTGTTTATTTTCGAAGTGTTATTTGCTTTCAGTTGGTAGTTAGATTGTATTCTGTTTTGTTTTCTGTTTTCTATTAACCCCATGCTGCCACAGATGTTCTTCCCTGATGAACCCAACAGGGCATGCAGAGCGGTCTCCATTTTGCTCGCCTGGTGATCTTTTGTCCACGAACACAAAGAATCAAATTAAAAAATCACACAATAGCAATTGTAAAAACAATGACTCTCACACTTGTCTAAAAACCGTAAAAAAAAAAAATATATTTTTCTGACAACGTTTTAAATGAGAAAAAGAAAGCTAAGGGTAAAAATAATCCTAAGCTACTGACTCTTCAAACAGAGATTCAAACACCTGATAGGAATACTTCTTATCAAAGGAGAGGATGACTACCTCACCCTTAATAAAAAATAGAGTATACAAGCACGCCATTGTTACTCAACCAGCACGCATTCGAATTCATGCTGAAAAGAGACAGAGGGCGTGTATACACGAGCTAACCTTGTACAGGCCGCGTGTATATCTAAACTCTAAGAAAAAATGAAAATAGACAGACCAAACCAGGAAGAGACCACTGATATTGACAACCAGGATCCCTTGAAGGCTTGGATACTCTTTCTAACAGAAAAACAAATAATCCAAGGAAAAAATAATAAGGCAAAAACAATCTGAGATAGGACTGTTAGAAAACAAGACTCAGATAGAATTCTAGAAAACCCCCTGAGAATATGTGATTTTGATAGGGAAGAGGAGGCCTGCCTCTGAGGTTCTCTCAAATCCTACACGCTACTGCTATCTCTACAACTAGTGTTCACACGTGAGCTGTAAGAGGATAGGGAACGGGTACATGCGTGAAGGCCTTGTGTAGGCCACGTGTACCTCTATGGGTCCTAAAAAACACAGTCAAGCAAAAGTCAGGGAAAGCTGGTATGGAAAACCAGACTCTGTGCTAGCTCAGACTTTACAGAAACGAAAATAAAAGACAAGCAAGAAAAACTAGTCTTTAAACTACCCAAAAACTAAATAAAATTCCAAGAACTAGAGATTCTCCCCAATATGGTCACCAATTCTATTTTTGGGGAAAAACACCCTATGGACTAGCAAATAGAGTTCAGACTTTGCATGCAAATATGATCGAATAAAAATTACTTTCTACCTTCACCCCTAGATTTAAATCCCCTTTTCTTAGTAAATGCATGGAAAGATCAACCTACCTCATTATCGACGTTTGATGTCGATCCTCCATTATGCTTGATTACTTGTTTGCAATACTCCTTCCAAAGCTAACCTGCATTCAATATGAGAAACAACTATGCATGCATACTACATATATACTCATGGGTTAGAAATCAAACATAAACTAATCAAACCATAAAAAGTTCATGAATTGGGACGGGAAAAGCATTCTCTTTATTATTTAAAATGAGTCAACTTACAAAAGCTAAGACCGGCCACCACTCCTTGAACCTAATCCTGGGCTCTTCTTTTTCTGTCCTTCAACTTCTTTGCTTGAATTCTTCTTTGGCATTAGGAAAGGCTAAAGGGTTGGGACAATGGAATACGTAAATGGGCAGAGTTTCTTTACTATATTCTTCCTCCTTTTTCCAAATGGTACCCATACCCCTTATTTTATAGGCTAGAAGGAGCTAGGTATTTGGATGAACCCTCGGCCATGCATGGCCGGGATTTTCAGTTAACTCACCATATCTTTTTGTTCCATTGGCAAATTTCCTTTTTTCATGCTTTTGTTGGTCCATGCGGGCTGTTTTGGGTCAGCCAGCATGTACACGCATGTAGTAATGGGTTAGGGCATGTGGGCCTTTACACAAGAGGATTTTCAAAGAGTTGTTCAACAGTGTTTTTGGCAAAGAAAGGATATGAGTTGGCCTGATGCCAGGTAAGCATGTGCGGTGCAATTTAGGGTTATAACAGAGACCCTCCTGAGCCTTCATCTTCACCATCGATTTCCAGCTCTTCTTCCTTTGAGCATTCTCATCATTCTCATCATTCTAGCCATAAAGCTTCTTTTAAGAAACAATAATTAAAGCTTGATGTAAAAATTTCTTTACCTATGTTTAATGGAGATGCTAATCCTGAAAAAGATAGATAATTGGATCTGATAGGTTGAAGTATATTTATGTGCTCAACAAATTGATGAAGAGGAAGTTAAAGTGAAATTGGCCTCTCATCGGTTGGAAGTCAATGCTCTCGTATGGTGGGAGAGAAAACTTTAGGACATAATTAAGTGTGGTAATCTTATTTCTTCATGGACGGAATTTAAATCAACAATAAGAAAGCAATTATATCCAATGTGTTATTTACATAAAGTAATGAAGGAATGGAAAACTTTAAGACCAAGTAAAGGTCAAAATATACAAAGTTTCACGGAAAAATTTAGGAAGAAATCTCTTGTATTAAACATTCCTTTAGATTCTTATTAAACTTTAATGAAGTATATTGGCGCACTTCACTATTATATTAGTGATACTTTACTATTGTTTAATTGCACCAGTCTTGACGAAGTTTGTGTGAAATCCACTCACCTTGAGAACAAGGGAAAGCATATCCAAGAACATCCCACAAAGAAACCTTCCAATCTCCCACATAAGAAGTTTAAAAAGTTTAAAATGATGGACAAAAATACAACCACTATAAAGAAGGAATAAGGAAAGCCATCTTTCACTCATTGCAAGAAGAATGGTCTTGATGATGAACACTATTGGAAATTATATCCAGAGAAAAGACTGAAACAATTTGGTGGAAAGGGGAAGACAAATATCATTGCTACAACACAACAAGATCTTGGTTCTGATTGAAGAAATGAAGAAAATTTCACAACAATTGGAGTACAAGGTAAATATTCCCTTCATGCTAGTTTAAATTCAAATAATCAAAATCATGATGATGAAAGAAAGAGGAATAAATTGTTTCACATAAGAGTTGTATCTAAGCACAGTAAGTTAGATACATTATTTGATCTTGGTTCCCAAGTAAACATGATATCTGAAGCACTTGTAAAAAAGATGGGTCTTGAAACTAAACCACATCCAAATATTTATCCTCTTGGTTGGGTATGTGATAAAGAAAAACTGGATGTCAACAAGCAGTGTAGGGTGAGATTTTCTATTGCTTCAAAGTTGATTGATGAAGTGAATTTGGATGTTGTATCACTTGATATATGTGGCATAGTGCTAGAGAGTCCTTATCTTTATAATAGGAAAGCAATCTTCTTTCATCATGAAAACAAATATCACCTTACTAAATGGGGAGTGGAATATATTGTTAGATCCCACATCATGAGGGTAAACACCACACTTGTTAGTGCAGGACAAATGAAGAGACTCATAAACATTAAAAAGAGATATGTACTCATGTTCGTAAGGGAAAATGATGTCAGAACATCCAACGCCTTCGAAGGATGTGATCCTTCTTATAAGAAAGAATTAATTGATATTGTTTCTATGTATGATGATATTTTTCAAGAACTAGATGGATTACCTCCTAAGAGGGAAATCCAACATGAAATACATCTTCAACAGGATTTTCCTCTTCCTAATGTGGGCATGTACAAGATGTTAGTTGTAGAGATGACATAGATCAAAAATAAAGTACAAGGCTTATTGGATCAAGGGGTCATCAAGCCCAATTCATCTTTGTGTGGTTCTTCGATCATGATGGTGCCAAAGAAGGATGGCACATGGAAAATGTGTATCAATTATTGAGCCTTAAAAAACATTACAGTGAAAAATCGATACTCTCTTCCTCATATAGATTATTCACTTGATCAATTAAAGAATGTTGTTTATTTCACTAAGTTGGATTTGCACAGTGGATAACATCATATCAGGTTTGTAGAATAGGATGCATGTAAAATTGCCTTTAAAACCAAACAAGGATTGTTTGAGTGGTTAGTTATGTCGTTTGGGCTTTGTAATTGTTATAACCCTAATTTGCGCCATACATGCATACCTAGGAGTAGGCCATCTTACTTACTATTTTTTCCAAGCCAATACTAAATAACTCTTCTTAAATACCAAATTTTTGAAGATGTATGTGCCCTACACCACTACTACTCACATATGTACACTAGATGCATCACTAGTTCCTATGTATGTATGCTAGCTGCACCATTACATCCCGCGTATACCCACAAAAGTTGCAAAAAATAAAAAGTTGCAAGGGATACAAGCTTTTGGGTAGTTTCCTAACCAATTGACCGTCCATAGCCCATCACCCAACCGAATAAATATATTTTTGGCATATAAAAGAAGGTGTTGGGGTCCCATTCCAAGGAGAATCATGAAAGCAATGAAACTATGCCCAATTCATAATCCCCCCTTTCCCCAAGAATTTGTAGCCACATTGTGAGTTTGAGCTAGAATTCCCTATTCTTTCCCCTTTCCCTCATCCATAAGCCTATGCCCATTCTCTAGAGAGAAGTGTGAGTGAAGAAGGATATGTGGAAGCATTTGGAGCTTGGTGAAGAGGAGACTAGGACCGGATTCAAGGAGAATTCGTCGATCTCGTTTTGTAAGTGACTTTGTGAGATTAATATAAAGAAGTACTTTTCCATCTCACCACATGATATGTTCAATATTGATAGTTTATTTACATTTTGTTATGACATCTAACCCACTAATTTGTATATAGAATGCATGTTTGTAGTTTCTTCTGTCTTTTGGTGAATGCAGGTCAGCCTTAGGAGGATATTTGGAGTCAAGAAGTGACTGAATGCATTGGGATCGACACTGGACATGGATTTTAAGGTAGGACTACCAGATCCCTATACTTTGTACTTTATAAATGAATGTGGGGTATTGTCAGGATATTTTTTAAAAGTAGGAGACTTTAGATGGTTAGCTCTGCCTACACTTTAGAACCCTAGTGTAGTCTGTAGGGGGGTTTCCCACTATAGCAAAATTGGCGACCATACTAGGGAGACTCTAGGGTTTTTAGGGGATTTTTGTTTTTTGGTATATTTAATTGGTTTATTTACTATTTCTTGAGTTTTTGTAAGTTTCTATGTCTTTAAGGGATTCTGGTCTTCCATACCAGTACTCCTTGCCTGGTTTTCTTGACTGTTATTTTTTTTTTTACAGAAGTCACAGAGCTGTATGCGACCTGCAGTGGGTCTACACACATACATACACGCCTTATATTTGGACAACCCGCGTACATGTGCAGGTTGTTGAAGTATCAGTCGCATGCTTGTGTCAGAAAAATATTTTTTAAATAAGAGGTGGTCATCCTCTTCCTTGAATGAAGCCATATTTCTCAGGGGTTTTCTTGATTTAGCGCTGGTATTTGTTTCATGCAGTCTTTGGGATAGGTTTGACAACAGTTAGCCTTTTCTTTATCAAGATTTCTTTTTTTCTTGATTAGGGTTTGAGACAAGTTTTTTGATTTTTTTCTGATTAACTTATTTAGTATTTTCAGTAACTCTCTGCGAGCCATAGTAGACCAGAAGTTGGTTTTTGTTCTCATCTTGTCTTCACTTTTCCCTTTTTACTTGCTTTAGAATAAAATAAAATAATTCATTTTCAAGTTTCTTATTTTGGAGCATAAAAAAAAAAGTTTTTAGTTTCTTGTTTTGTTAAGTAGTTAGGTTAGTTGTTTTTTCAGGAAGAAGAGTGCTTTTTTAAGTTCTTTACTGATTGACTAGGACTTTATGTAGCTCACAGTCGAGCGAAATTCAGATTTGAGTTTTTATTTTAAAAAGATCTTAGAGAGAAAAGTTGGTTAAAGAGTGTTCAATTTGCAAATCTTTGTTTGTTGAAAAAGAAGTAATTTTGTTTCCATCATTTGTTCTTCTCTTTCGTCTCTTTACAAACACAATCAGTTTCGTTTCTGTTCCTTTGAATTAAGATAAACCACTTAAAATTAACAATGTATTAAAATCAATCAGACTTTGTGTTTGTAGGGTCCATTAACTATATTAGGCTAGAGCCTTGATTTAGGTTAGAAAAGAAACTCTTCAAGGATATAAAACAAACATAGGAGTCTGTGCTAGGGAGTGAATAATTCCAGTAACATGAAAACTATCCAAGACCCCCTTCTAACACAGGGGATAAACATGAGGCCATGTGCGGAAAGGTAGCGGAGATAACCCCTCCAAAGTCGGACCAATCATAACGGAGGAACGCATATAGAGAACTTATATTAGGATTATGTTGATCACATTTTCCATGGAGCTTCATGGGTCTCGAATCCATTCAAGGTCCTCAATCATCTTCCAGAACACTTACTTTCAATACCCTCAATAGATTTCAGGCTTGATACCCTGCTCATTGCGGTCCACCTGACTGTTGATTGTACCCGCCTGGTAGTTGTTCATGAGCTGGAAACATAGTTTCCTTTCATTTTAGGGACTTACACAGGTGACTATGGGGGTAGAATCCTGGATTACATTTTTAAAAAAAAAATGTGTAGGTGGAATACTAACAATTGAATTTTAACCACTCTGAGAACCGAATGATAATGTGTAGGATGCACAGATTCATGACCCACTATGAACAAAAAGATTTATATTAAAGCATGATGTTGTATCCAAAAAGGTTAGAGAGAGGCCTAACCAAGGCTTCTCAAGGAAAAGAGCAGAGAGATCCCAACTTGAGATAAATTGCAAAAAGCCAAGAAGAGGAAAAAAAAAGGAGGAACACTTTTCCACCCTAAAAACTTTGAATTGCTTACAGAGTTGTAGGTCTTAGATGAGAATTTGTGAGAACAAGTACATCTCGGAAAAGAGAAGGGATAAATAAGTATGTTTGATTGAATAGGATTGGTTGAAGACACAACAAGAAAAGGAAGTAAGGCCTTAGAAATAACTCAGCTAGGTTGAAATCCCCAGGCTGTGTGGAAGGAGTGGGAAAAAGGGGAGAGCCCCTAATTCCTTTCTTTCTATGTGTTATGTTTCCTTTGGAATGAGAAATTTGATTTACTAATAAAAGTAAATGTTTAGACACCATAGTGATGATGATTGTATTACTGCAGAAACTGTTTGTATTACATTTATGAAAACCTTTGAGGGTAATGTGATGAAGTGCAGAAAGATATGCTAGGAAATTTTGAAGATGTTTTATGGAATTGAATGTTATGCACAAAATTTTAAAAGGTAGTTGTATGCCATGGATACCCAGGTAGGGTATGGATCACAAAGAAAACCCTAATAGAATCAGGTTAATCAAGAACCTGACATAAAAGATGAACGTGAGTCATTCATCAGAAGGAAACCAATCTCTTTCATCAAATTGACTTCAAGATCCATTGGAGTTAACGGATCAAACGCCAGTCGTTCGATAAGATCGATGGCTCGTATTCATTGCAGATATCGAATAGGCACACAGGTTAACGATGGGGCCTATGCCTACAATTTAAATTCAATATAGTTTTGTTTTGAGTTTGGGGTCTGATCATAGATCAGATGACCTGTATTCATTGCGAAGTGCAAAGGCAGAATTAACAGGCATGCTAGTTCAGGGCCCACAATCAACCTACATCGTTGATCTCGTCGGGGTGGATGATCAACAGACATAATTAAAAGAGTTGGGTGAGAAATTTTCCGATTATAGAGATTGAACTCTCTGATAAAGAGAGAGCACATTGGGGATTCTGTAATCACTGTGAGTCATTGATTTTTGAATGATCGATGGGTGTACCTGCAAGGAACCCACACATTAATTCCATGTAAACTCGTACTGTTATTGGGTTTTGTGGTTGGATTTGGAAAATCCAGCTCTCAGTCTAAATTCTCAGTCAAATAATTATATGTCGGAATTGTTATGTTTGGAATTGTGTGGATAGAATTGATATAGGGATAAGATCGATGACCCATATTCATTGCGGGGAAGGTATATGCACACAGGTTAATGTTGAAACATGTACCTGTAAACTAAAATCAATATAGTTTTTTTTTTTAGTTTGGGATCCAATCGTAGATCGGACGACCTGTATCCATTGTAGAGATTGGAAGGAGAATTAAAGTGAGATCTAGTTGAGGTTCTGCAATCCCTTACCACCGTTATATTTGGAGGAAAATGGATCTTCACTGTTGAATTGTAGATAAGGGGTTTAGTCAGGATCATAACACCTAGACACAGGAGCTGAAAGGGTAGTGCCTGAAAAGAATAGAGCCAATGTCACATCTCTTGATCACATGGAGAGAAAATGGAGGTCATCCTATCTAGTCAAGAAAGGTGGAGTTTATCACTCTACGTTAGACTGTGGTGATGGGAATTGGTTCTATGGGAATAAAGGTGCTCATAGTTATTGTTATCACTGAAATTTCGTCCGCACATGGTGACAAGAACTCAGCATCATCAAACAGTAATGAAGTCATTCATGGCACTGAATTAATTTCACAGCATTCCAGAAAGGTCAAAAACTATACAAAGTAACCAAAAATTGAAGGGCGCTTTACAGAAGTTTTGTGTGCACGCATATGCGTGGAATAGGAACGTACAATGCGTGCATACATGCACAATGCACGGTTGTTGGCGCAAAAACCCGCGCACCTCCTAAACGACGCATTTATTGAATTGGTCGGCCTCCCAACCACTTATGGATCAGCTCCCAAGCCGATTTGACCCTCAAATCTGAGTTGAATCCACAGGGTAGGTTGGTCAAAGACCTAATGAAGCCCTAAAGAGCCCCTGGAAGAAGGGACTCATAGTCCCCTTTCTTCATTGTGCTTTGATTTCATCAATTGATCAGCCTAAAAACATTGGTGATATTGGTCTTATTGTGTTTGTTATTTCTTTATCCATATGCTCATGATTTTAGTTTGTATTAGTTTAATCCTTGCTTATAGTTTTGTTGTTCTTTTCCTAACTCTTTCCTCTACAGCTGTCATGCTCAGCAAGACCCAACTAGGCATGTAAGCACCCTTTATTTTCTCACCAAGTCGACGAAAAGGGTGCAAACAGATTGGCAACCATACTGGGGAGAAGGTATCAATTCCTCCCTCATTTGGGTTTATTTTGCTTTCCTTTTACTTTGTTTAACTTGCAGGTGCACAAACCGGCCTCTGCCGACCTGCTAACTAGTTAATTCAAAGGAGAATTGAGAGAAATCCATTCAGATTTTCTTTCTCGGTCATTTGTCACAGGTGCGTGGGTGTTCCACCCCACAGACGCGCATCGTGCATGCATGCAATTTTGTAACGACTTTTCTCTACACGCATGCGCTTTCTGTATCAATTCTGCTCGCGCGCCTACGCTCTGTGCGCCTCTGTCTGCACTAGAGGCCACACATTTGATTAAAATTTTTCATTGTAAGTGCTTTGGATGTGGGAAAGGCCATCTTCCTTCTTAAATATGTTGTCAAAAATGCTGTAAATCCACATCCCACTTAGTCCCCTCATAATATAAAGGGGTTAGTCAACCAAACATAGGCACTTAGGAGGATAAAAATCAATTTCCCTTCTTTTCTTTTTGCCACATGGATGGCTAGTTTTGATTTACAAACATAAGTGGACAATCATATTTAATTACATCTAACTCACACTTGGGACTAGAAATTGAAGTAACAATCCTTGAGTATGCTCTTCTCTTGCGCCTTCAAGCGATCTTGAGAACCAGAAAAAGATTGTGAAAAACAATCTCATCTCCCTTAACAAAATTTCAAAACCTTTAGGAGAGGACAAAGGCCCTTTTGGGACCCCTCTTAGTTTCATTTTTCAAACATATCTTAAATTTGTAATGGGACCATACATGCCCACATGTCACAAAGATAGGATAGTGTTTAGAATTTCACTTTCTTAGATCAAAACACTAGGAGAGTTTAAAGGTTTGTAACGGGCCCATACATGCCCACATGTTCAATCTAGGATAGTTTCATGCTTTTTCTAGATTACCTCACACATAGGGAGTTAAAGGATAGTAATGGACCCACATGTTCACATGCTAGCTTCCTAGGGATTTTGACTTCCACAAGGTTGTACCAATGACATCTAGCTAATTAGGTAATCAAACTCTGGTAAGGACCAAGCGAAGTCCACATGCAGCAAGGTGACATCTAATTAACTAAAATTTGGCACACTTTCACTCACACAAAAAAGTCACTTCTCACTCACAATAGCTTCTTCTCGAAACGTGGAGGTCTAAGTACGATTCCTCCAAAGGGATTCCGAAAAAACCCCATCTTTTCTTGACAGGAATATCCACTCCCACTTTTTAATCAAACGAGGTTGGTTTTCACCCCCAGCCTCACAAAACAGCTTCATCTAAAAAATTTCTAAAAAACTCACTAAGTTTTCCTCCACAGGAGGTGCCAAAAGAAATTTTTAGTCTAGGTAGGATTTCAGGGATAGGCATCCAAATAACTCCCCGTTATCTAGTTCTCACATTTTCAAACACAGAGGTTGACAAATAGGAAACTTCAAATCCTCCAAGTCAAGTGTTCCAATCACCATAAGGCAGGGAGATACCCATGAAGGGTCGAAGGCCAAGGTCTGGTTGTCTTGTGCATCCCCCCTTGAGGCACCCACCTCTTGGACAGGATCTAGCCCATGACCCATTTCTTAGGCCAAAAATCTAAATGTCGCACTTTGACCGAGGTACCTAGTGACCAACTTTAGGACATCTACCCAAGTGGCGATTGTGGGCTGCAATTGCACCTTGATTGGATTTTGTGTGGCTATTGGGAAATATCGCTAGCTCTTTCGGGATATGCCCCCTCTACCCCTCATTATAACCAATTATTTCATCCTTCACTAGTTTCTCTTCTGGTGACTTCAGACCCCACTGTTGAGTACTATTGGAAGGTCCAATGCTRTTTGAGAGGAAGGACGTTACATCTTCTAGGACACGAGTATTTTCTTTCTTTTTTATTTCCCCACGTGGACAAAACCCTCTTACCCACATATATTCTTCTTTATCATTTATGTATGATGCACATATGATTACAGTTTGATTTGGATATATATATTGTGTAAACAGTCACATCAAAGACTCTTGTTTCTATTTTTCTCTCACCACTTTCTGCACACATTCACACAACTAGTCTGACATCATAGGGGAACCACAAAACCCCCGTCGTTCACGATGCTTGCTCAACCTCCCTCCTATCTTAGGGGGAGTATCTGTTTGTACCCGCTCATCGGTACCTCCTTCACACACTCTTGTGAGTGATACTATCTTAGGATCAACTTTAATTGGTTCTACATTACTTGGGTCCACTTCCCAAGGTCATCCATTCACTCGCTCTCCTTTGAACGGAAGCGAGGGACCCACTTCCTCTCAAGGAGGGAGCACCAACCCACCTAGTCCCCATCAAGGGTCAGGTTCACAACACATTATGGCTGGAGCTAACCCTCCCACCCCACTACAGATGCCATATTTGGCCTCTCTCAACATACCAGATCTCACCAAGCTCACCAATGATCCTATATTGCATGATGCCACATGGCATGCAATGCCAACAAAAATTCCTTCAGACATACCAAAGTTTGAAGGAAAGGCAGGGGATGATCCTGCCAACCACGTCATGACCTTTCATCTATGGTGTTCTTTCAATAGCATTATGGATGATTCCATTAGACTGCAATTATTTCAACACACACTTACTGGCCCATCAGCCAAATTGTATGTCGAAGAAAAATCAGGGTCCCATGCGACCTTTGAGTCATTGGCCAAAGCATTCTTGACATTTTTCCAACTACCCATCCGCCATGACAATGGTCCAGAACTACTGTCTAACTTCAAACAGACCTTAGTCACCCACATCGCTGACCACATTCATGAGTGGTGTAGGCGACGTAGTTTGTGTAAAGCAGAAACCACCAAGCAGCAATGTCTCGACTGGTTTCTTAGATCACTTGTCTCTCTCCTTGGTAAGGATGTAGCTTCCACCTTCCCGCAATCCAAAGAGGAAGCCATNGTAGGCGACGTAGTTTGTGTAAAGCAGAAACCACCAAGCAGCAATGTCTCGACTGGTTTCTTAGATCACGTGTCTCTCTCCTTGGTAAGGATGTAGCTTCCACCTTCCCGCAATCCAAAGAGGAAGCCATCAGTAAGACCCAACAGTATGACCTCATCTACACACAGTCAGGGTATTTATACATGGTACTTCCTGATATTCCCAAACATGTGCCATTTGGTCAAGACAAACCTGGGATGTCTCACTCAGCAGATAGACTAATAGGTGCCACCACACACCATGGTCCACAACCCCAACCACCACCGATGTATGGAACACCTCAATACCCACCGGCATATGGGGGCACTTCTTATTACCCCCCACCCCCTTATCAACAACCATACCCTGTTGTTATACCTCCACCCATTAGTGGACCACCACCGACACCGTCCATACATCCACCTCTTTCAGCCACTAGTGGTACTCCCTCAACATCAGCTTATAGTACTAGCGAAAGAGCTATGCCTTTCTATGTACCTTATGGATCGGTACCACCACAGAATCCATACTTTCCTTTTCTTGTTCCGCCACAGCCCATGGCTCCCCCACATCCTCACGCGGGAGTAAATTTTGTTCAACCCTCTACTGCTCAACAATACCAAAATTTTGAACAATTGAACACAGCCAATCCAACTCATCCATCGAACAATGCCAAGAAGAAAGGACAGAATAGGAATAACAACAACCCTGGTCAAGGCGAGAATCAACCCCCACAACATCAACCCACTGGGGGAAACCAGAACCAAGGGAACCAAAACCCCCAAGGGGGCAATAACAACAAACGCCAAGGACGGAATAATGTTAAAACCATCTTCCCTTGTGCCCTTTGTGGTGAGTTCGGTCATTACAATCACCATTGCCCCCAGATCGCTGATTTCAAATGGTTGAAAGACTCTGGGAGCCTTCCCCCTTCTCCTACACAACCTGCCCCTCAGCAGGCACCACAATAATATGCACAACAACCCCCTCCCGCCATGCTGAAAAATCCTATCCCACATCAAGGTGTGATAAACACCCAATAGGACACGTAGCATCCCCCACCTCAGGTGGGTCAATACCACAACCCCAACAATCCAATAGAGCGAACAATTCTCCTCACCAGTGAGGAAGAAATTCTTCTGCAAACATGCAATCTTCAGTATCATACACCAGTTGAGTCTACTCTTATCTCTCCAGAGACAAACCCTACACCGACGGGACCCCCATTGGTGATCCCTCGCCCTTTCACCGAAGCCCCACTATGCATCCCTCGCATCCCATTACGCAGGAATATCCACAACCCACAGGCTAGGGTAGCTCATAATTATAGTTTGGTAGATGACTTAGCACAATCCCTGGTTGCCATGTCAGTCTTGGAAGTCCTCCAGACTTGTCCTACACAACAGAAATCACTAATTTCCACCTTGGGGGTAGTCGACTCTGCAGATACTCGACTCATCATCTTTGATCTTGATAGCTGTGAACCTCGTCTTCCCGCCTTGGTCGCTATTCAAATACCAGTAAAAATATGGAACATCATCGTTCATTGGTGTATCATTGATGAGGGTGCATCTACATGCATCATGTCCAAAACAGTATGGCAGAAACTTGGTTCCCCGGAACTCATACCCTCCGCCATCACATTACGATCTTATGACGGACAACCATCATCTCCTGAAGGGATCTTCCAAAATTTCCCTGTGGAACTCGAGGGAAAAACTATTCTCATTGACATCGAAGTTATCGATGCTCCGATCGATTACAATATCTTGTTTGGACATAGCTACATGTATGCTATGAAGGTAGTGGCATATTCTGTCTTTCGAACAATCATGTTCCCCCACAACTGGAATATTGTGACCATCGACCAAGTCTCACATTATGAGCCAAACCCATCTACCAATATCGATAACATTCTTCCTCTCATCCACACCAACCACGACATATACCCACTCATAGAGATGGGTCCTGGGATTTTTAAAGATCCATCCTTATTAGGGACATACCATGGAGCACCACCACTCCTTCCCCCTAATCAAGTATGTGTCATCTCATCTAACGAAACTCACATGGAGGATGCTCATCCTCCTCAGGAGGCTTCAGTCATTCCTAGCATCTCAATAGTCA
This sequence comes from Picea mariana, assembly GCA_032191745.1. Classification (NCBI taxonomy): domain Eukaryota; kingdom Viridiplantae; phylum Streptophyta; class Pinopsida; order Pinales; family Pinaceae; genus Picea; species Picea mariana. The sequence continues at coordinate 16,929 of JASDQU010739866.1, forward strand.
CAGAACCACTCCCACAGGAGCCTCCTGTGCACTCGTCGACCCCTACGGTCCATGAATCCACATCCCCTCAGGGGAATAGTCCCATTTGGGAGACATTTCCCCAACCCCTCACCCAAATTCCCTTCTTTTACCCTCCACCCTATATCGAAGCTTTCCAGGTAGACGCAACACTCACACTACCTAATATGGTGTTAGCAATCCTAGTGTGGTATTTACATCCACCTGAGATGGTCCCTCACCCATCCCTGCCTCCATAGGAAGGCCTCCCCATGATGATTCCCGTCCTAACCCCCACTACCCCCATACTCCCAAACCCCCCTGCTACAGCTGGGGGCAGAAGAAAGAAGAAGGAGCCCATAGCTCCACTTCCTCCATGCATCCCACCACCTTGCGTGCTATGCGAGAAAGAGGGTCACCAAACCAACAATTTCCCATCACTACCGGAATTACGGAATTTGATTCCACTCAATCAAATGCCCACAAAACCCGTCACTACTGCTAGTCCTACTACCACCCAACCTTCTAGTAGTAAAGGATTGAGGACAAAATATGCTTGCGCTATCTATTCAGAGTATGGCCATTATACCCATCATTTCCCAGCACTACCACGCTTCTGACAGACATTAGCTATTGTACACCAAAACTTCCAGAACAACCCATGCGCTGCTACGTCCTCTCCAACAAATATCATTGACATTCATTATGTCACCACTTCAGTCAATGAAAGCATGAGATTCCCTTGCTCTCTCTGTGATTCATTAGATCATTTTACATACCAATGTCCTATGATCCTAGAATATAGGCAACGCCAATTGGCTCGACGTCACCAACCTGAAGAGGCAATGATTGACATTACCTCGCCCCTCGAGGATCTTCATGTCATTTCTCCCGAACCCGAGGCACTCCCAATGCCTCCTTGGTTCTTAGATGATGTATGTGAGGATTTACCCCGTAACCCACCCAACTCTCCTACTCATTCCCCTATAGAAACTCCCCACCCAACCACCACGGTTACCCCTCAGTACTTCAACATATGGTTTATGGCGAGTGAACCCTCACCATCTCCTAGCATTACCCCCTTTGCTTCTTCATCAGGGGGCAATCACACTATCACCGAGATCACTCCTGATCACGACCCCTTATATTCCCATCGTTTCCAATGCGATGAGGAAATACTCGAAGAACTACAATGCCCAGACTCTCCCTGGGACACACTACATCATCGTGCACTCTTCCTTCCATAGGAAGCCCTCATGCCTCCTAACCAAAACCCCATTTACACGGTCGAAACCAAAAATTTTATCCCATCAGGGCCTATCGATTGGTTCAACAATCCCATTCTTGCCCCCGATGCTTTTGAAGAAGGTAATCTGGCCAACATTTCCCCCACCATCAAAATCGACATTTCCATTAAAAATGGCATCGTCGAAGAAATCATCATTGGAGCCGCTTGCACTCCTCAGGAAATCACCGCATATAAATCCCTCTTCCAAGAATATAGGGATATTTTCTCCTGGTCATACACAGAAATGCCTGGCCTCGATCCCTCTATTGTTGAGCATCGCATCGACACCTAGCCTGACATCACACCAGTTTGCTAGAAACAGCGACCGCTACACCCATTCAAGGCCACGGCTATCAAAGCCGAAATTGACAAATTACGTATGACCGGATTTATTTACCCCATCGCTTACACTTCATGGGTTTCCAATCCTGTACCTGTCGACAAAAAACAGGGCACTATCCGCATTTTCACCGACTTTCGTGATCTCAATAACGCATGTCCAAAAGACAACTTTCCAACGCCTTTCATCGATCAAATTATCGATGACTGCAGTGGCCACGAGACTCTCTCCTTTATGGATGGATTCTCTGGCTATAATCAAATTCAAATCCACCCAGTCGGTCAGTATAAAACCACATTCATTACCCCGTGGGGTACTTTTGCATATCGTGTCATGCCCTTCGGCCTAAAAAATGTTGGCGCACCTTTCCAGCGGGCCATGACATACATATTTCACGATCTGGATGCAATCATCCTCGCCTACTTGGACGACCTCATAGCTCGATCCAAGAAACGCACCCAACACCTCGATGATTTACGAATCATCTTTCAATGGTGTCGTCAGTACAACATCCTATTGAACCCTCTCAAGTGTGTGTTCTGTGTCACCACAGGGAGCCTCCTCGATTTTATCATTTCCCAAAGCGGTATTACCATGGACCCCCTTAAAGTCAAAGCTCTCACCGAAATTCCACCTCCTCTGAATTTATGACAACTTCAGAGTCTACAGAGAAAGCTAACTTTCTTAGATGCTTTGTTTCTGATTACGCCATATGCGCACATGGTTTCCTTCGCTACTACGTCATGAAATCCCTTTTCATTGGGACGACTACGCCCAATAGTCATTTGACGATCTTAAAACAACACTTTCAAATGCACCTTTTATTAGTGAACCTGACTACAATCGCGACTACATCCTCTACGTATCAGCATCAGCTGTATCTGTAGCCGGCGTCCTTATCCAGCTCAGAGATGAAAATCATGAACACATAATTTAATACGTTAGTAAGAACCTCTCAGGGCCACCCTTGAATTATAAACACGATGAGAAACTTGCTCTTCCAGTTGTCCTTGCAGTCTAGAAACTGCGCCATTACATTCTGCTTCGCACCACCAAGGTCGTCGCAGATTCCAACCCTATGCAATATTTTCTCAGCCATCGACAAGTTAATGGAAAATTCACTCGATGGATCATTATCCTTCAGGAGTACGACCTCGAGTTCTCGACACCTAAGAGTAAGAAGGCCCTCGTTCTCACCGAACTTGTCACGGCCCTCCCCTCTAACACTCCTAGTGCCCCCGTCAACACCAACTTTCCTAACGAACATCTCTTTTACATCACTTCAGATGATCCTTGGTATGGCAACCTTCTCTTCTACCTACGAACTCAAAAGTTCGGTAACCACCTCTCACGAGATGATCATCGGCGCATTCGCCATCAGGCCCCCCGCTATCTCCTCATCGACGACATCCTATATCGACGGGGCGTCGACACCATTCTTCGTCGCTGCCTGACTATTGATGAGGCCGATAGAGTCTTAAATGACTGCCACAGTGATGCATGTGGGGGCCATATTTCTGGTATATCCACTGCTCAAAAGATTATCCAGGCTGGTTACTTTTGGCCTACCCTGTTTCACGATTGCATTCATGCCGTGAAACGATGTGAGCAATGTCAGCTCTATGCCAACAAAGCCCGAGCCCCCCCCGCCCTTCTCCACCCTATCATTACAGCTGGCCCTTTTTGCAAATGGGGCATCGAATTTATGACTTGTAATCCCCCCTCTAGCAATGGTCACAAATACATTGTTGTCGCCGTTGATTACTTCACCAAATGGGCCGAAGCTATGACCACTTTCAACAACACTGCTGACACTGAAGCACATTTTTTCTTTAACCACATCATATTCCGTTTTGGAGTACCACTCCAACTTGTTTCTGACCATGGGAAACACTTCGAGAATGAGATCTTCGTCGAAATCTCATCTCAGTTAGGCTGCTCTCACAATTTTTCCTCACCATATTACCCTCAATCAAATGGATAGGTTGAGGCAGTGAACAAAGTCCTCAAGACCATGTTACAGTGCATGGTTAATAAACATAAAACCAATTGGCATCATATGTTATTTTCCGCGCTATGGGCTTATCGAACGGTAGTAAAGACCGCTACAGGTTTCACGCCATTTCATTTAGTCCATGGGGTCGAGGCCACTGTTCCCATCGAGTGCGAAATTCCCACCCTACGCACCGCAATTGAGCTTTTACCTGACACTGCTCCAATGGAGCATCACTTGCTGAACTTGGAGTCTCTGGATGAAGATCGTCGATCTTCCTTATAGAACAATGAGGCAGCTCAAAAACGATCCAAGGCTACCTTCAATCGCCATGTCAACCTTTGATCATTTCGTGAAGGCGACCTCATCCTGGCCTATGATATCTCCCATGATACCTTTGGCCATGGAAAATTCGAATCACTTTGGCATGGCCCTTACATCATCCAACATTGCCTCACCAAAGGCGCATACATCTTGGCCTCCCCTGAAGGCCTCTCACTCAAGGAACCCGTCAATGGGTTATACCTCAAGAAATTTTATGCTTAGAAGTAGTCATTCTACTTTAGGTTATTTTTTCTTCTTTTTAGTGTTTTTTATTTTTTTCCTACCCTCTCATCTAAACTATCCTTTGTGCTATTGACAGATGCTTACTCCACCAGCCTACCACATTGGTTACACCGACGGCGCCAGCCGTTGGACACAAAATCTCGCTTCGGCGGCTTGGGCTCTATACACCCCCTCACATGAAATGCTACATTCAAGCAGCATCTGTTTGGGACCAACAACCAAAAACCAAGCCAAATACACTGCAGTCATTGGCCTCCTGGCCGACGCCTAGCGTCATCATATTCGCCACCTTAGCATCTTCCTCGACTCTCAACTAGTCGTTCTCCATCTCAACAATGTATACCGTGTACGCGATCCGTGCCTCATTCGCAAATACCTGCAGGTTAGACTGTTATATCGACATTTTGATTCCATTACATTTACACATATTCCAAGACAATTGAATCAAACAATAGATCAACTAGCTAACATGGTGTTAGATTGGCATATATCACATCACACTACACATACATAAACATCTCATAAATCCTGTCACAGCATATATATAGAATAGACACCATCAAAAACATTACCAAAAAACACATGTAGACAACATCATGATCTCAAAATATGTATACTCACATATATATATCGCCCCATCAGGCCATCCGAATGTTTACATACAAAAATACATGTATCCGCAGGCCAATTCAACACCTGGGTACAAAAACCGGCTCACCAGCCTATCAACAAAAAAATATACATCATACATCAATCAGGGTGCCTCTATCGCACCCCCACCTACTCCTCCCTCAAGAGGAGGTGGAGGCCCACCCCCAATTTCCCCAGGCGGTGGTGGAGGACCACCCACAGGACCCTCCTGCCCCGGTGGCAGGCGTCCACTAGCCATCGCAGCCAGCACTGTTGCTCGCCGCACTATGGCCCGCCATGGTGGCAGAACCCCCACGCACTGCTCCAGGAAGATCTCCTTCTGGATACGTGTCCACATGCCCTCAGGCACATCCTACAACACCGTCTCCAAACGACGACATATGTCATCAAAATCAACTACGGTCACCGCCGGAGGAGCGTGTGATGGCCCCGCACCGAGGTCATCGAACCGACGCCTCCTCACTAACCTCTCGAGCTCTACTGGTCACCCCACGGTCTCATCCTGCCAATGTCTCTCTCCATGTGGCAATCTCTCCGGCTCTCAATGAGTCGGCGCTCTCTGCATCTCCACCTCACGCCCGCGAGGTTCCACATCTGCACATGCACAAAACAACAAACAAACAGATAGTATCAGCATCTATATCACATACATATGGACTGATATCTCAAAAAAACAACATACACAATACTCAATGTACCTCGATGGTCAAAAACCTCCCCAGGAGGCAACACCATGTCCGAGTCCCCCCGGAAGTCAACCCCAGCATAGGGGTAGCGCAGTACTACCTGCGGCATCTGCCGCCATATCTGTGCCGCCTCTACTGAAAAGTAGTGGCCACCTTCGCCACCACCGTGGTGAACCAAAACTGTAGACCACCGCCTCAATCGCAGCTCTCGTGCCCCCGGCATCTCTAGTAGAACTCTTGGGCACAACATCGGCACCCTCTCCAAGAACCAGGCCACTAGGATGGACCTGAAAGCAAACTCTCCTCCATCCGTGGACCGACAACGCTCCAACTATTCCACCATCCTCATGTGCAGCATTAGCCCCCAAGCGAACCACTCGTCGGCCAACACTCTCTCCAGCACCAATAGCTGGCCACCACTAATCCCCTGGGTCACCACTGACCCATATATCTGAAAAATCATCGCCGCTATACAACGATTTGCCAGGGAGTCTATCGCACTGATGCTCACCACCGTCCCGGACATAAAATCTGGGCCTAAGCAATATCTCTGACCAACCTCAGCCAGCGAAGTAGTCCTCGGCATCACCAGCTCCACCAGTAGGGGCGTTCCCCGAAAGGGGAGCTCTGTCAAGAAATAAATATTCTCCATCGCAGTGACGGGGATCTTCTCTCCTCGAACAAGGAAGCAGTGCAGCTCCGGACTCCACATCTGGATCAGGAACTGCAGCAGATACTCCTGTGCCCATATCAACGGGCACTCAAAGAACTTTAGCAACCCACAGGTCGCCAAAGTCTCACATACACCGGGGTCCTCAATGGCCACGGCGTCTCGCAGCTAGGCCCAGTCTCACTCTCGCCACCACACTGGCATCGTCCCTACTAGCCACCTGCAAATAACACAGAGTCCTATATCAGCTCAGATAACCATCAACAGCATCAAACAGACTCATTTTTACCCTTAAAACCCTGCCTCATAGGCGCGGTTTTTATCACCCATAGGTGCACACACATGTGTGCTTGTTCACTATACAGGAACGCATATATGCATGCTTGTTCACTGCACAGGCACGTCCCTAAGCGCACATGTTCACCATACAGCCGCGCACAGGTGCACGCCTTTCAAACCCACAGTCGCGCACTGACGCGCGCCTGTTCAACTCACAGGCGCACCTTAAATTCCACCTACCGCGTACACATGCGCGCATGTTCAATTTACAGGAGCATACGTATGCGTACCTTTCACCAAATTGCCCACGCATGTGGGCCCTCCACCCCCTCAAAAACCCCTAACTACCCCTGTACGCCCCCCCGTACAAACCCTGCCCAAAAATTGAAAACCTATTTCTATGCAGGACGATCATACCACTAACCTGATACTCGCAGAACGTCGATCGGATGCCTCGCCCTCCCTGAATCTCTAAATCTCCTCTGAAATCTGCTCGTCTAGTCACTGTTGCAGTAGGTACAAATGAGGTGGCAATGTGGGCCCTACAGCTATATATAGGCCTTTTGCCAAACTTCCACTCACCATTTCGGGAGCCCAAGGTGTCCATTTTTCAAACCATCTTCAGCCACAGGATCAGCATCCAGCCACCTACATCATAGCTGTCCCTAGGTCACTTTTCATCCCATGCCCCCGGGGTACCTTTTTTCTATATCATGGTCAGGTACGCACACGCATTGTCACATTTCTCCAAGACATGCTCATATCTTTGATTCTCTCTTCAGATATTGTTCACTTTGGGTATTTGGTTGTTATGTGCGCAGGTACTTGCTCATCGGTCATCGACATCATCCCTTCAAGTATATATTCAGCACTGGCATGTAGTCTCTCCCGCTGTATTGCATTTACATTTCCAATCACACCCCGCTGATATTGGCCTTTAGTTTCCTCATTCCCAGCTCTGCAGTACCCTTGCCTCCATTTTCACCTACGGTACTGTCACCCGGTAGCATTCTCACCCACATGAGTTGTCCCATTCATAGCACCTTTTGGCACTTTTGACACTCATGTTGTTCTTCATTACCCTTTAGGGATGGGAGTCCCGATAGTATTTTATCATGTTGAGCATCAGCCACATACTTCTTCTCCTCATTTTGCTAGCTTTCCATATGGACTCCCAGGTTATCTCTTCACGGTTCTATTTTTTACCTGCACCTCCGTAGTATCATGAACCCTCCATTTCATCTACCATCAGTTTGCCCATCTACAAACCTATCTTCATTTCACCTACCTTATACAGAAACTCACCAATGGAGCCCCCACCCTTCATCAGTTTTCCAAGAAAATTCTGCCCTCCCTGGGGCACTCATTTTACACTGGGGCACCCGTTTCTGTATTTGTACATTTTTTCCCAAAACATTATTCATTATTTATTTGTACAAACACTTGTATTTCCAGTCTTTACATTTTCTTTTTTCATCATCGTTGGCGACTTGCTTCATTTTCGCCACGCGCAACCCATGTCACCCTTGGTTGGAGCATCACTTCTCATCTATCCTTGCCCACATCGTCCATATCTTCAAAGTACTCCACAAGCCATTTACCTCTACCCTCTGAATTTGTTCACCTTGTCCCGCCTCTGGCACAACTTATCATCAATCTTGTCGACCCCTGACACTCGACCTTGTTCCACGGTTGCAGCCTCTTTTTACCTCATACATCCTCCAACCAAGGGCAGTCTTGAGTCTTCTCACTTCTTGACTTCGTCCATGTACCTCTGCCACTTCCTCACCTCAGTAGATTCCACGAAGCCCTTTGCTTCTGGGAGTTGCGTCACCCTTTTGTTGACATCAGCACCATTTTCCAGAAGGGCGACAGTATCTTGATTCTCATTCTCCATTCAATGAGAGATCTCAGACGGCACAGGGTGAAACACCATTGCTCCCTGCTATCGTTGGCCCCCAGAACATTCGACGCCAACACTGTCTCATGTTATGGTGGGTCTTACTTTGCGACTATTGCAGTTATTTCTACCATTTGCCGAAGACCTCTAAACTGGGTAGGGCCATCAATGCCTGCATCATCACCGATACTTATTACCGCGATCATTTCCTATTGTTCAGAGTATGTTCCTTTGCAGACTTGTCTTCTGCCTTTATCATCACTGCCCCCGAGGGTGATGTCGTTGTCTACACCAACACTTCAGTCATATTTTTTCAGAGTTACATAACACAGGCATGGGGCATGCCCACCTCGTTTGTACACAATTTTCTAGTTTTTTCACAACTCTCAGAAGGTCGGGTCCTACCGGTTCCTTTTTTCTCCAACGGATCACTCTGCACGGTCCCACTATTTCTCTCTCTTACAAAAACATTCTCAGTAGAAGAAACATTGATGGATTTTGGCTATACGTATGCTCCTAACCTCATTCATCAGGGGGCATCTGTTATCACTAAAATTTCATCCACACATGGCGACAAGAACTTAGCATCGTCAAATAGTAATGAAGTCATTCATGGCACTGAATTAATTTCACAGCATTCTAGAAAGGTCAAAAACTATACAAAGTAACCAAAAATTGAAGGGCGCTTTATAGAAGATCGGTGCACGTGCATATGCGCGGAACAAGAACGTACCATGCGTGCATACGCGCACGATGCGTGGTTGTTGGCGCAAAAACCTGCACACCTGCTAAACGACGCATTTATTGAATTGGTTGGCCTCCCAACCACTTATGGATCAGCTCCCAAGTCGATTTGACCCTCAAATCTGAGTTGAATCTGCATGGTAGGATGGTCAAAGACCTAATGAAGCCCTAAAGAGCCCCTTTTCACACTTCAAAGGAGTTACATAATCACCCAATGCTATGCTATAAAAATCCATGAATAAACATCATCTTCTCAAGGAATTTCATGTAATGTTATGCTGCCTAGATTGTTTTAAGGACTCACTCCTTGGCAATAACCCATTGGCACCATTTCATTGAGCTATCCACCTCTCCATTGAGTGGATGTGCTAGGTGTTCTTTCACCATCATTCTCATTTTCTTATTGTAAGGAGAGCAAGTTTGTGAGGGCCCAAGAGCCTTCCATTGGAGGAAGAAGGGACTCATAGTCCCCTTTCTTCATTGTGCTTTGATTTCATCAATTGATCAGCCTAAAAACATTGGTGATATTGGTCTTTTTGTGTTTGTTATTTCTTTATCCATATGCTCATGATTTTAGTTTGTATTAGTTTAATTCTTGCTTATAGTTTTGTTGTTCTTTTCCTAACTCTTTCCTCTACAGCTGTCATGCTCAGCAAGGCCCAACTGGGCATGTAAGCACCATTGATTTCTTCACCAAGTCGACGAAAAGGGTGCAAACAGTTATCATGATTACATGGAATTCATTGAGGGAATGCATGTTGCATAAGATGGAAGACAATGGATTTTTCAGAAAGGAAGGAGGACCTTCCAATGTTTTACTTACATTATGTAAGCATTGAAGGAAAAAACAATTGGGTAGCCATGAGTGTTGGAACCCTATTTATTAATGAAGGAAGAATGCTTAATGGAATTCATGTGAAACTTTTGAGTTTCATGTGTACTGATTTGGGATCATGATTGGCCTATAGCATGAAGAATGGTCCTATTGTAAGAGTGAATGAAAATGAATAAGCCATATGGTGAAGAGGTTGGTTAAATTCCAACACACCATGGCCAAGAACCTATTATAAGTGTGACAAACTTGAAATCAATGCGAGGGTGCATTGGGAATGAATATGGCCATGAACATTGGCACATTGATTAAAGTCATTTAATATTTGGATTTCACTTGGAAAATTTATTTTGTTGACAGGATGCTTAATAATAATAATATTTCCCTTTTTTACTTATATACCCTAAATAGATGAAAAATGACTTCGACAATTAGTATGCATCCTATGAAAATATAGTGTGCATGAAAACTAATGATTGGTTTGGCTAAAGAAAGTTGACTTGCAGGAAAAAAGAGTTTTGGATATGGTATTGTTGTAAGCCCATAAGAAACACCAATTTTCTTTTGAGATAAACTATTATGGGGAGGAAAGTCCCATGCTATAGAATATGGTTCCATGCAGAACATATATGAAAATAAATGAAGAAATTGGAAAATCTATTGGTTACAGATTTGCAATAAAATTAAGAAATTTAGAATTGTGGTGATATCTCCTGAATTTTGTATGCTTATGATACAGGTGAGAAGGAAAGATCTATCCAGAAAGGACAAATGATGTTCGACAGCACAAGTATTCCAATAGAGGATGAACACCTTCAGTAACCATTCACATAACCATATCAAATATCAACATACTGATGTTTTCACGTGGTAAAACCCCTACGAGGAAGCATCAATAGCCCCAGCCAAGGTGGTCTCTTGGAGAAGTTTATTAATGCAAAAGAAAAATATTACAGAGAGATTTTACAAGAGATTTTCTCACAATCAATCATTGGCAAATGACCCTCCATGCTCTTTAAATAGAGATCATGGACCAATCGGGTGTCAAGCCACAAATCAATGGTCATTAAGATCAAGGAGAGTATGAAACATTGGATCACTCTATGCCAGGAACATATCATGACCGTCGGATTTCCTAACTACAAATGCATACTAATGCATACTAAAGAAAACACTAAGAAACACACTTTTACCTAATGACACATCATACCAAGTAGATCTTAACTAACTCTTAAGTGTCTAAATATCCTAACATACCCCCTTAAGAACAAATTGGGATAGGATTGAAGGATGTATAATGGTGACACAATAGGAGAAGGAAGGAGACATTAAATCCTATCCCTCCTTAATGACAACTTCCTGAAATCCTAACATAGATTGAAGTTTGGAAAACTTCCTTCTGTAAGAGACTTTGTGAAAATGTGTGCAACTTGATCGTTTGTAGGGAAAAGGAGCACTTCAATAACTTGATCATGAATGAGATTTCTGATGAAGTGCATGTGTAGCTCGATGTGTTTTCTACACTAATGTTGAACTAGGTCTTTGGTGAGCTTGATGGCACTCTGATTGTTGCACCAAAGGCTAGTCGGATGTTACTATTGGAATCCAAACTCTGGAAGGAATTGTCGAAGCCACAAGGCTTCCTAAATTTCATTTACCATTGCTCAGTACTCTGCTTCTACTGAAGAAAGTGCAATAGTCTATTGTTTCTTACAGGCCCAAGTGACAGGTCTTGAACCAAAGCTGAAAACATAACCTGCATTATACTTCCGATCATTACGGTCGTCGTCCCAATCTAAATCAGTGAAACCAACCAATAAAGGATTCCCCCCTAAACTATAATGTATCTTGAACTGAAATGTACCAAAAACATAGTGAAGTATCCTTTTAACTTCTTTCCAATGGCTTTCATGGGGTGTTTTCATATACAGGGCAACAACACCAAAAGAAAAGGAAAGATCGGGACGAGTATGAGTCAAGTATAAGAGGCTACCAACTAACTGATGATATGGGGTGGCATCAACTTCGAGAGAAGTATAGGTGGAAGTAATCTTGAATCTAGACTGGAAGGGAGAAGGGTTTGGCTTGCAATCTTCCATGTGAAAGTGA